>BQNB010080821.1:989-29814 GCA_026074375.1 Tanacetum coccineum
CATTTACATAAACCTATGAATTTACCAACTTTATGTTGACATTTTAAGCATGTTTTCTTAGGTCAATAAGACACGAGGTGCAGTGATACATTGGAAGTCAGTAATTAAAGAGTCATATTAAAGATTTGGGGTCTTATTACATTTTGGGGACAATTGTTAAAAACCAAAATCTTTATTTATACTGTTGAACAATTTGAAGCCATGAGCTTATGTAACAAACAAGTATTTTGTTAATCCAATGTATCTTTTTCAAACGACACGTTTAGTGGTCGTTCTCATATCTTGTGCTATTGATCTATGAAGTAACGCCCTCAGATATACATTATATTCCGCTGCTACCTAGATTTGGGGGTGTTACATATTGGTATCTAGAGCCAAGGTTATAGAGAACCAGGTCAAAAGTTTTTATCTGGACTATAACCATTTTCAAACACTGCTTTCACAAATCGGATTTGCACGGGACATACATGCATTACTTGTTTGCGTCTAGCACAAATATGCTTACATGATACACACTGTTGTAGCATTAGTAGTTACGAAGTGCTTACATGATTGATATACACATATATAAATTATATTACGTATATTACTATAAGACTCTTATAATTAAATCTTATAGATATAACATAGAGACCACTCTTATAATTAAATCTTATAGACATATCATACCGATCTATCTTATAAGCAATACTTATATAAGTTATTTTTGTTTTTACAGCAGTCATGTCTTCAGCATCATATGCGGTTACCTACACTTCCGTCTACACCGACTCTGATCCAGGCAGAGTCTTATGGGGAGCCGATGATGAGGAGATATCTGAGGGAGGCATTCCATGGGTCATCGTATTAGGATACGACAGACTCCCTATACAGCTAGTAGCCCCACCGTCACCTGATTACATACCAGGCCCAGAGGATCCACAGACACCGCCAGTTCCTCAAGACGAGGATGAGCGTGAGCCTATGTTCGTACAGGCACGTGATCCTGACTACGTGCCAGAGCCTATACACCCTGAGTATATACCATTGGAGGATGAGCATGAGTTTCCAACTGAGGAGCACTTAGCTCCGGCCGACTCTGCTGTTGTTGTACCTGCTGATGAGCCTGTTTCCCCACCTGAGGGAACATAGCCTGTTATACCACCACCCTCTACTGACATTACTATTGGGGCTAGGATTTCCGTCCGGCCTCAGGCTTCCATATCCCTTCCATAAGAGGCAGAGGTTGAGAGACTTCTGGCCATGACTACTCCATCACCATCACCACCTATCTCACTATCACCACCCTCTGCAGGAGAGTGCCTTACTAGGTACATGGCCCCACCTACATATTCATCACCACCACTTGTGCCCTCACCATTACTACCATCATCTGGGTGTCCAACCCAAATCCAGACACTCAGGATAGCATCCACTCAGACCCTTATTGATGCAGTTACTGTCGTATTACCATCACCTCCACTACCACCACTACCACCATCTCTATACATACCACCACCTGTTTACCATAGGGATGATATTCCCGAGTCCGAGCAGCCACCTCGCAAGAGGTTGTGTTTGTCCACTTTAGGCTCCAGATATGAGATCGGGGAGAGTTCTACTGCCAGATCTACCAGAGATCGAGGGGTAGATTATGGGTTCATCAGCACCGTAGATGCTGAAGCGAGATGGCAGGGGATTAGTGAGGTTGGGTATAGTATTAAGGATACTTGGGTAGGTCCGGCAGAGGCAGTTCCTGATATAGCACCTATGACCATGGGAGAGGTCAATACTAGGGTCACAGAGCTTGTTGAGCTCCATGAGCATGATACACAGGACTTGTATGCCTTACTAGAGGATGCTTAGGATAGTAGGTCTCATATATCACAGCGAGTCAATATGGACTCGCAGCGGGTCGACTTACTTATGTGGGATAGGATGACTCTCCAGGAGACAGTATGGATGGTGGAGGAGGAGGCTTATGCTTCCCGAGAGGCTTAGGCTCACTCGATAGGATTGAGTCAGGCGACCCATTAGGAGCTTCAGGCCCACCGTGATCATGTGTATGCACACGAGACCCATCTTCAGGCACATCAGACATAGCTATAGCTGCAGGGTACTCTCATTTAGACACAACATCAGGTACATGAGACTCGCTTTCAGATGCAGCAGGCTGAGATAGCAGCGCTTCGAGAGACTGACCGTAGGCGTCAGGCACATATGGTAGAGACTCTCTGTGTGATGAGAGACATGAGGCGAGAGATGGGCGACATGCAGACCGAGTTGCTAGCACTGCGAGGATAGCAGAGAGCTAGGCGGCCAGCACCAGATACTAGGATTCCAGATCATCAGGATGCTTCTAGGGATGTTGATAGTCACGTCTAGTAGTTTATGTTATTATCTTGCTAGGTCATTGTACAGGCATGTTAAGTATTAGGGGTTTTCCCCTGCTAGCATAGCCTTAGATCTTTTGTATCGTATTTTGTGTAATCAGAAACTATTTGATGTAAAAATTTTCTAAGTTATGAATGAAATAGATGTATTATGTTGTACTATATACCTCTCTTGTGTTAACATCACATCTGTAAATTATTATGTACCTTGTTATGATTGTGACCTCACGTGTTGTCTCTTATGATTTAGACGAATCATGGCACCTGCGACAAGACGAGGACCGAATACTACTCCTAACAACACCAACCCAAACAACATAACCCCGGAATCCATCCAAGCTATGATTGATCAAGCCCTTTTGTGAAACTCCACTAATGGAGATGGAAGCCACAGTTCACATGGGGATAACCGAAGGAATGTGAAAACTGCGCGCTCTTGTTTTTATGCTGACTTCATGAAGTGTCAACCTTTGAACTTTAAGGGGACTGAAGGCGTGGTCGGTTTGACTTGGTGGATTGAGAAGATGGAGTCAGTTTTTAATATCAGTGGTTGTGCTATTGAGAATCAGGTGAAGTTTGCCACCTGCACTCTGTTAGGTGCTGCTTTGACTTGGTGGAATGGTCAGATAAGAACCTTAGGTCCTGAGGCATATGCAATGACTTGGGAAGTACTCAAGAAAAAGATGACGGACAAGTATTGTCCGCAGGGTGAAATCAAGAAATTAGAAATCGAGCTGTGGAACCTAAAGGTCAAGGGGAACGATGTTCCAGCATACACTGAACGTTTCCAAGAGCTAACCCTGATATGTACCAAGTTTGTTGCCAACGAAACCGAGAAGGTTGACAAGTACATCAGTGGACTTCCTGACAACATTTATGGGAATGTCAAATCTGCCAGACCTAAGACGTTAGATGAGACTATTGAGTTGGCCAACGACTTGATGGATCAGAAACTCCGCACCTACGCAGAAAGGCAGTCTGACAACAAAAGGAAGGCTGATGATTCATCCAGAAACAACCATGGTCACCAACAACAACCCTTCAAGAGGCAGAATGTCGCCAAGGTCTACAATATGGGGACAGGCGAAAGCGAAAAGAAAGCCGTATAAAGCCCGTTATGGGGGATCTTTGCCCAAGTGCACTAAGTGCCATTTTCACCACAATGGCCCGTGCACCCAGAAGTGCCACAAGTGAAACAAGGTAGGGCACTTTGCCCTTGATTGTAGGAATACTAGCAACACAAATGTTACTAATACTCAGAAGGGCAATGGGGCAGCTCCCAAAGGGAATGGTTGTTTTGAGTGTGGAGCACCAGGCCATTTTAAGAGAGATTGTCCTAAGTTGAAGAATAAGGATAGAGGGAATGGGAATGCACAAGGCTGGGTGTATGCATTCGGGAATGCAAAGAAGAGAGGGAATGCATCGGGAAACTCGGATTCCAATGTTGTTAAGGGTACGTTCCTCTTAAACAACCACTATGCATCTATCTTATTCACACTGCATTTAGTTCCCTGATTGACATCGTCCCAACTCCATTAGATAATAGTTATGATGTCAAATTAGCTGATAGGAAAATAGTCGGGATAGACACTATTATACGAGGTTGCACTTTAAATTTCTTAGACCATCCATTTCACATAGATCTAATGCCCGTAGAACTGGGTAGTTTCGACGTCATTATCGGTATGGACTGGTTAAGAAGATGTCACGCCGTGATCGTATGCGATGAGAAACTTGTTCAAGTTCTCTATGGGAATGAAACTTTAACTTTTTGTGGCAACGAAAGAAGCAACAAGAGAGAATATCAGTTGGCAGTTATCTCATATTCAAAGGCTCAAGAGTACATGGCGAAGGGATGCTAGGTCTTTTTGGCGCAGATATCCGCCAAGAAAGAGGAGGACAAGTCGGAAGGAAAACAAATTAAGGACGTACCAATCGTCCGAGACTTTCCTGAAGTGTTTCCCGAGGACTTGCCGGGTCTTCCTCCGGTTTGACCAGTGGAATTTTAGATCGATCTGATCCCAGGAGCCACGCCCGTAGCTCAAGCACCGTATCGATTGGCTCCATCCGAAATGAAGGAATTATCGGAACAATTACAAGAGCTTTCTGACAAAGGATTCATAAGGCCTAGTTCCTCACCTTGGGGAGCCCTGGTCTTGTTCGTCAAAAAGAAGGATGGGTCATTCAGGATGTGCATCGACTACCGTGAGTTAAATAAACTGACAGTGAAGAATCGTTATCCACTCCCGAGGATCGACGATTTATTTGATCAACTCTAAGGATCCAGTATTTATTCGAAGATAGATCTAAGATTGGGTTATCACCAGCTTAGAGTACGAGAGCAAGACATTCCAAAGACGGCATTCCAAACTCGGTATGGTCATTACGAGTTCTAGGTTATGCCATTCGGACTGACAAACACACCTGCGGTATTCATGGACCTCATAAACCGAGTATGCAAGCCTTACTTGGATAAGTTCGTAATTGTCTTCATTGGTGACATACTTATTTATTCAAAGGACAAGAAAGAGCATGAAGAACATCTTAAGGCCATTTTGGAATTGCTTAAGAAGGAGAAGTTGTATGCCAAGTTTTCAAAATGTGAATTTTGGATTCTGAAGGTACAATTTCTCGGGCATGTCATTGATAGCAAAGGCATACATGTGGACCCAGCCAAGATAGAATCTATCATAGATTGGGCATCTCCTAAGACACCAACGGAGATCCGCCAATTTTTAGGTCTTGCTAGTTACTATCGAAGGTTCATCGAAGGATTTTGGAAGATTGCTAAATCAATGACGAAGCTTACTTAGAAAGGAATCAAGTTTGACTGGGGAGAAAAGGAAGAGAACGCATTTCAGTTGATAAAGCAGAAGTTGTGTAGTGCACCAATTCTGGCTTTACCTGAAGGGAGCGAAGACTTTGTAATCTACTGTGATGCGTTACATAAAGGTTTAGGTACTGTATTGATGCAGAGAGAGAAGGTGATTACCTATGCTTCTCGACAACTAAAAGTTCACGAGAAGAACTACACCACTCATGATTTAGAACTTAGATCGGTGATATTTTCTCTTAAGATATGGAGACACTATCTATATGGAACCAGATGCACCGTATTCACCAACCATAAAAGCCTACAACACATTCTTGATCAAAATGAGCTTAACATAAGGAAACGCCGTTGGCTAGAATTGTTGAGTGATTATGATTGTGACATTCATTACCACCCGAGGAAGGCAAACATAGTGGCCGATGCATTGAGCTGTAAGGAACGGATTGAGCCATTACGGGTTTAAGCCTTGGTTATGACTATTGGCTTGGAGCTTCCAAAATGAATTTTAGAAGCTCAGATCGAAGCCCAGAAACCAGAGAATCTTGTGAATGAAGATGTAGGCGGTATGATCAGAAAGGATATACCCAGGGAAAGGTTGGAACCATGTGCCGAAAGGTTGGAACCACGTGCCGACGAGACTTTATGTTACATGGCAGGAGTTGGTTACCTTGCTATAGAGATTTAAGATCCGTGATTATGCACGAATCTCACAAGTCAAAATACTCTATCCATATCGGTTCTAAAAAGATGTACCAAGATGTGAAGAAACTGTATTGGTGGCCAAACATGAAGGCTGACATCGCCGCTTATGTTAACAAGTGCTTGACGTGCACAAGGGTCAAGGCTGAACACCAAAGGCCATCAGGATTGTTAGTACAACCAGCAATACCTGAGTGGAAGTAGGATAATATCATGATGGATTTTATCACCAAGCTTCCTAAGTCGTCATAAGGTTTTGACACCATCTGGGTGATTGTGGATCGACTTACAAAATCTGCTCACTTCTTGCCAATAAGGGAGAATGACCCATTGGACAAGTTGTCAAGGTTGTACCTGAACAGGATAGTAGCAAGGCATTGAATACCTATGTCAATCATCTGTGATCGTGATGGGAGATTCACATCTAATTTCTAGAAATCATTTCAGAAAGCTTTGGGTATAGATATAAGTATGAGCACTGTGTACCATCCAAAAACTGATGGCCAGAGCGAGAGGACTATTCAAACTCTTAAGGACATGCTATGTGCTTGCGTGATTGATTTTAGAAAAGGATGGGTTAAGCATTTGCCACTAGCTGAGTTTTCATATAACAATAGTTATCACACTAGCATAAAAGCTGCACCTTATGAGGCACTGTATGGTCGAAAATGTCGATCACCGGTGTGATGGGCCAAAGTTGGAGAAGCTCAACTGACTGGTCCAGAATTGATCCAAGAAACAACAGAAAAGATCGTCCTGATCAAGCAAAGGATGCAAGCTACTCAGGATCGACAAAAGAGCTACGTAGATCGGAAACGAAATCCGATGGAGTTCGAAGTTGGGGATAAGGTTATGCTCAAGGTCTCACCTTGGAAAGGGGTTTTACGATTCGGTAAGCGGGGTAAGTTTAACCCGAGATATGTCAGACCTTTCAAGGTGTTAGCCAAAGTTAGGAAAGTTGCCTACAAGCTGGAACTTCCCCAAGAGCTGAGCAGAGTTCATCATACTTTCCATGTGTCTAATTTGAAGAAATGTTACGTTGACAAACCATTAGTCATGCCGTTAGAAGGAATTCGTGTTGATGATAAGCTCTAGTTTATGGAGGAGCCTGTTGAAATCATGGAACGGGAGATCAAACGATTGAAGCAAAGCCAGATACCATTGGTTAAGGTTCGCTGGAACTCTAGGAGGGGTCCTGAGTTCACCTGGGAACGTGAAGATTCGTTCAAACAGAAATACCCACAACTTTTCACAAACCGGTCTTCGTCATCCACTACAAGGTCTTAAGCTTTGAGGA
This sequence comes from Tanacetum coccineum, assembly GCA_026074375.1. Taxonomy (NCBI): domain Eukaryota; kingdom Viridiplantae; phylum Streptophyta; class Magnoliopsida; order Asterales; family Asteraceae; genus Tanacetum; species Tanacetum coccineum. The sequence continues at coordinate 8,191 of BQNB010080821.1, forward strand.
CAAAGCTCTTTTAACGGGTAGAGACTATAGCATTTCTTAATTTTAGGTCATTTTACGACTCCTATTATTCGTCACCATTTATTTTGGTCCGATACGCGTTTACTTTTAATGTAACTTTTAAGCTAAATCACGTAGACTATAAATAATCAATTAATGTAAACGGTCATTAAATAAATTAAGGTCTGCATCAAACAAGTGTTATATAATTATTAAGAAGATAATTATTAACTTTGCGTATTTTATTTTTATTTAGTCACGTAAAAGGCTTACGTTTCGTAATAAAATACATTTAGACACACCTCGGAAATACCTAGACTTACCCAGACTTAAACCAATACCCACTTATAAACCTTAAACATAAAATTTGCATAATTATTGTGTTAATAAACCACTAAGGCCGAATATGGGTGAGGTAAACCCACAAACCATTCGTCCCTTGTGATTAAGCTAGCTAACAAATCCTTTCTTGATCCCCAAAGTACATGTACAACTTAAGGTTAATTAAACCTGGTACAAATTGTCCCTTCTAACCTATTACACAATGGTTAATAACCATTTGACTATCCCTTTGCTCTCTTGGATTCCGCGGCTAAGAGTAAACAAACACACAAATCATAAGATTTCCATATCCTAGCATATCTTATACAACATTGGGTAATTAAGAGGAGTACTTAAGTGGTTTAGCAAGAAACCATGTGTAGCTAACTAAAAACCTCTAAACCACCTCATAAGGCACGAAATTGGTTAAGGATAGAACTAGGAAAGCTAACTAGTTATTAAGCCTATAAATACCCACATACATTTGACACTTAACACTCTTAAAACTCCTAAACACTCTCTCTAGCAAAAACCATTCTCATTTCCTCTCTATTATTTCGAGTTAAGTAATAACCGAACCCATACGCACCCACATCCAATTCTAAGGATACAAGGTACATTAAATCTTCATACAAGGGCTTAGGAGGGATACACGAGCCAAGGTTGGGTTATATTCTAAGCTTTGGAGCTTCGAGTTACTACACGATTGGGTATAACACATTTGAGTTACCTTCTTAACTTGAACCAAGCTCTAGGAGCATTGTAAGTCTCAAACTAAGCATTTCATGTCACATTCTATTCGTATTTCCTTCCTAACTAGTTAAATAGGTCTCGTAAATTTATGTTGGACAACGTACGTGAGCATGAACATGCATGTTTCAACCCATGCATGGTTTACGCACATATATTACGTGTATAAGATCTTGTGTATTGCTAACATGAATAAAACATGTTTAGAAATCGAGTTAAGCCTTTAACGTATCATTTAAATTGCAAGAATGGAAAATAACTTGAAAACTATCACGTAAACACGAGGTACACGAAAACTATACGTAGACATTTACTAGAAATGTGGTGTCTTGGCTTAGGAACACGTACACTAGCGATTATAATGAATGCATGTAATAATCGCGACCATTTCATAAGCTAAACGAACTTATTTTAATGTCTAGTGAACTTAACAAATGTTAGAAAACATTAAAGAGCTTAATGGACCACATTTGGGTTCGTTAGACCCAACGGGACATTAATGGACCCAACAGGCCCAACAGGTCACGCCCAACAAAGTCACGGCTTATAAATAAGCTCTATGAGCTTATTTAGGAGCCTAACATGCTTATCAAATTTGCATGGGCCTTAAAATGTCATTAGGAACCTTGTCGAACCCTTAATGGACTTGTTAGCCCATTAACGAGTCCAACCGCGAACCTTTAAGCCACAATAAGCTTACACAGCTTATTTGTGAGCTTGAACAGCTTAATAAGCTATCTATGAACTTAGAAATGCTAATGGACCTAAGATGGATCAAAGGGAACTCGTGTAAACCTATTCGGGTTCTTGTTGAGCCCAAAAGCCCAATAACGAGCTTATTGGCTTATTAGATAAGCCGAACATTAAAACAGACCCTAAAGTGCTCATTAAGGCTAGAAATTATAGGTTGATCATGTCTTAGAACCTTAACAGACTTTTAAAAGTATTCGGGTTAGAGTTATTGGGCTAACGAGCCCAACAAACTCAAATAAGCTCACCCGAGCTTATTTTTTAGCCAAACTGAATCATTAAGCTTAAATGGCCTTAATAAGGGCTTATGTGCTTATTAAACCTTAATTGGACCTTTTAAATGCTTATTAGACCTTAACAGGCCTAATAAGGTCCAATAAGCCAAAATAAGCTCATCCGAGCTTATTTATAAGCTGACCCAGCTTATATGGCTTATTGGAGCTTAATGAAACCTAATGCCACTTGTTAGAACTTAATTGGAGTTAAAATGCAATTTTAACAAGTTAAGGAACTAAAAGAGTCAATTTATAAACTTAAGGGTTAAAACTGTCAAAAAACTATTTTAGGAAGGTCTAGGGACTGTTTTAGACATTCTGAAACTTAAAGGGGCTGTTTTAATCATATAAGGACTAAAAGTATAATTTTGTAAAGTTGGAGGACTAAAAGTGTAAATATGGAAACCTAAGGGTTTAAAATGTAAATATTATATATAACATAAACACAAGGGCTGATTTGTAAATATAGAAAACCTAAGGGTGTTTTATGAACGAAAGTGATTTTTATAAACACTTAACGAATCGGACGAGTTATAATATTATTAGGATATTATACGAGTTAAAACACAACTTAATAAATATGAATATTTATTAACAACACTTATACATTTCCTAAGAGTCATCACGTAAAGAAAAATACAATAAACATGTGCACCACCACACAAGTGATAACAGTATATATATATCAACTAGCAATTTATTGTAGTTTATACATTAAGTCTTTAACCTAAATTTGTAGACTAAGACTGGCCGTATTTACTTAGGTATTTGACGGTGATTCATACTTGGATATATACTATCATTGTCAGAGGACTATTTACTAAGGTGAGTTCATAGCCCCATGCTTTACAATTATTTAAATGATTTACATCCTTGGGGTGAGAACATGCTTTGTTTTATAAATTAGACGCAAGTGTACATTTTATACTACGATTACGTGTTTGTCTAAGTAGCGATAACTCACTGAGCCCTTTATCATGAACTGTCAATCACTAGGTTGTGAGCGCGAATGTTATAAATAGATCTATTTGGGATTGACATCCCCGTTTGGGTGAGTAGCGCTTACTGTGCCGGGTTTCCGGACAACAAACGTATACCATGTCAGATTGGGATGTTGCGGGTTAGAACATCATTCACGGGCATTTATTGGCAATTTATTGCATTCATACCTGTCGAGCTTCAATGTCATGAGCTTAGGAAATGTAATTACTTTTTATGATGTTTGCATTTGTTGCTTAATAATACACTTGGAAATCTTGCGGTCCTACTATTGATTTACATAAACCTTTAAATTCAGCAACTTTATGTTGACGTTTTAAGCATGTTTTTCTCAGGTCAATAAGGTACGAGGTGCAGTGATACATTGGAAGTCAATAATTGAAGAGTCATATTAAAGATTTGGGGTCTTATTACATTTTGGGGACAATTGTTATAAACTAAAATCTTTATTTATACTGTTGAGTAATTTGAAGCCATGAGCATATGTAACAAACAAGTATTTTGTTAATCAAATGTATCTTTTTCAAACAACACGTTTAGTGGTCGTTCTTATATCTTGTGCTATTGATCTATAAAGTAACGCCCTCGGATATACATTATATTCCGCTGCTACCCAGATTTGGGGGTGTTACACCCATGTTAGAGAAGGGAAGTTATGTGTCGTAGGCAAGTCATTTTAGAAGATATATTGATGGTAAAAAATGAACATAGGAGAAGGGTAATGGAATCAATCAACAAAGGTCCTTACAAGATGAGAGAGATAATAGATCCATTAAGTCCAATAGATGCACCAAGAATAAAAATGAAAACATATGCAGATCTTACGGGCGAGGATAAATTGAGATATAAAGCTGATATTAATGCAATGAAGTGGATTCTACTTGGCATACCAAACGATATCTACAACTCTGTTGATGCATGTCAAGATGCGCAAGCAATGTGGAAACGAGTTCAGAGGTTGATGCAAGGAAATGATTTGAGTTTGCAAGAAATTTGAGACTTATGAATGAATTTGATAAATTTTCTATTGAGGCTAGAGAATCTCTTGAGTCTGTGTATGGAAGATTTTGCACGCTTGTAAACAACATGGATAGAAACAACCTCACACAAAGCAAGATTGTACTCAATACTAAATTTCTCAACTCTTTACAACCTGAATGGAGCAAATACGTAATGAGAGCTCATCAATCACATCAACTTAATAAAGTTGAATATAATCTGCTGTTTGATTTTTTGACCCAGAATGAACCAGATGTGAATGCTTCAAGAGCAAAATGAGCTGCTAGGAATCACGATCCTCTTGCTCTAGTTGAAAACACATATGCAAGTCCTTTATATTCTCGGTCTTCACAACCATACTATGTTACCCATCCTCCTTTAGTGCAAGATTATGATGATGATTATCAAGTAGAGGTACATGGTGATGAACCATAAGACAAACTCTCAATGTTAATGATGCTTCTTGCTTAAGCAATCACTCAACACTTCTCAACACCGACAAATAATTATGTTCATCAACGAGGTAAATGATTCTCAGATCAAACTTATAAATGGGCTATTCGCGAATAATGATCATGAACAACGAAAACATGCAAAGTTAGAAACTATTAAGCCTATAGCTGTTGATGATCAACTTGATAGTAATATCATGTTTGATGATCCTTATGTGGAGGTTAATGGTAGACAAGCATAACATGTTCACGATGTTCATGACCAAAAGTTTGAAGATTTTGAGTCATTAATTTAAAATGTGCAAATAGAAGCTGAGAATCAACACATGGTTAATAAGGAAATGAAAAGGAAAAATGCGTTGTTAGCTAAAAAACTTGAGACGTATAAGAAATAGATTCGGGATTTTTAGAACAAACCAGTAAACATAAATTTTCAAAAAAAACATGAAAAATTGCAATATCAATTTCTTATTGAAAACATAAATTTGAAACTCTTAAAATGGAAAATTTTAATTTGCAAAATCAGATTAAAGAAGAAAAAACTGTGTGCTTGAATTTCAAAAACGTTAGTGATTCTTTGAAACAAACTTTCAAACACAAAGAGGATAAATATCTTGAGGATATTTTGAATTTAGAAGAAAAATCAAATTTGATGAAAGAATTTTTTTCAAAATGTCTCAGTCGAGTCAAACAATTCAGTACTAAATTAAATTCGTTTTATGATCTAAATTTTAAAACTGGTTTAGGGTATCAAAATCCAGATCGTCTCAGGAAAGCTAATACACATCAACCCAAGTTGTATAATGCTAAACTGCTTAATGATAAAAAAGTATAACTTAATCTTTATGACACTGAAGAAACACTTGAGGAAGTAGAAGAAAGTCGATTGAAAATGAAAGACAAAATGGTTCGTATTAATTATGAAAAATTAAACAGTCTTTATGACACATTTGTTCCTTAAATAGAACTTTCTGATGAACAAAGATATTTTTTAGAAGCTTCTACTTTTAATCTAACCCCTAAAAAGAAAGGTCCACCAAAACCGAGTTCACCTCTAAAGAAAATGCCAAAAGAAAGTAAAATGTTAGGTATTTTTGGTAATCTTGAGTCTGTAAACATGATCTGGAAAGTTTGGGTTAACAAATCCATCTGGTTGGCTGACCATTTAGAAATGCAGTTTTGACATCCATTTAAAAGATTGTGAAATTCTTATGAGCAGCATAAGTAATGAACATTTGTATTACCTCAAGTCTAGCCACCGGAGCAAATGATTCTTCAAAGTCTATGCCGTCTTCCTAATAGTACCCTTTTGCAGCAAGTCGAGATTTGTTTCTGATTACAGTATTCTCCGCGACAGTCTTATTTTTCCCTAGCCACTTAACCCTGATAATATTCCTGCCAACGGGTCTTGCAACTAATTCTTAAATATTTAACCTTTCAAACTAATGGAGCTCGTCTTGGTTCGACTCAATCCAACTATGATCTTGCATTGCTTCTTTGAGGTTTTTGGGTTCAGTGGTACTCACTATAAGTGCATACATACATACTTCACCATCAGTGTTGAGTCTACTTATGGTCATAACTGGTTTTGAGGGGTCACCAATAACTTGTTTGAGCAGATGAGATTTAGTCTAAGTATGCATTAAGGGGTGTAGTTGATTAAATTCATGCATATTTGATGAATCATGATTTTTTGAATATGATTCAGCTTCTTTAGTCACAGGAGGACAAAATAAAGTAATGAATGTATTCTCGTTAAGTTTTGCATTATCTTCTTGAATTCATTCATCAGCAATATTATTTATGATCGAAGAAGTTGATTCATCAGAGGTAGATACTAGTGGAGGAGCTTCATTGTCATCAACAATGATTATTGACGATGAAGGTGTGACTTCGTTAATGAGAGTTGTAGGTGCAACGGAATTAGTGGACACTTCTGGTGATCTCTTCTTATAGTATTCCTCATAAAGTGGACCAAACAAATCATATAAATCTTCTTTCGAAGGTGTTTGATTTGATTTAGCTAACAAATCTTCAACGTTAAAGCGGTTAGATTCGGGTTCTAAACAACTATATTGGGTCAGTTGCTAAGTCCTTCAGTCTCTCATTAGATTTAAAGATAAAATCACCTAAGTATAAACAAGCTGAAGACAGTTCAGCTTGTATTCGCAGAAGACACTTCAGCTTTAGTTCTTCGGGTACTTAGAAGATCAAGATCATCTTCACTTTAGTTTATGTGGCGGTTCAGAGTATGAAGAAGACCTTAGCAAGATCTTCAGTTTAGTTTGGTTGACAACTCCAAGCTGAACAATGTCGATCTCCTTCTTAGAAGACTGAAATAAAATGTTTCACTTCTAGAAGGTTTACAAAGCGGGAAAAAGATTGCTTTAAGTCAAAAGGAATAAAGCAATCTCCTTGGGAATGAATACTTCTAAAGTTGGTATAGAAGTACATCTACTTTCCCATAAGGACTGTACCTAGTACCTTAAAGCATTCGTGCATTAAATGACAGCTCAACCACCCATTTAATGATTGCCACGTATACTAGGTTAAACTTTTAAACCCTAGTTCCTTTGCCTATAAAAGGAAAGGGATGATAGGAGTAAATGATATCTCTTCCAATTAATGTGAAACACATTGAAGAGCATTTATCTTTTAAACAAACTGAATAGAAATTGCTAAAGCTGAAGCTTTCGTTCTACTCGAATAGTTTGTTTTCTTATACTCATAACTTTGGTTAGAGTTTAAATTAGAAGGAGATCATAACCTAATTTTCATTCAACCTCCTTGCAATTCCGCAAGCAAGGTGTGTCATAGATTCTTTATGATTCTAATAAGAACCTATACATTGAAAAGTTACTTCTATGTGTTTTAAACTTGTTCTTTATATTGCTTATATATATATATATATATATATATACATATATATATATACATATATATATATATACATATATATATATACATATATATATATTCATGTTAATATAATATATATATATTATATTATATTATAATATATGTATATATATATATATGTATATATATATGTATATATATATATATGTATATATATATATATGTATATATATATATATATGTATATATATATATGTATATATATATATATATATATATATATGTATATATGTGTGTGTGTGTGTGTGTGTGTTTAAAACTCACTTTGTTGCCATGGAATTTGATTAGTTTAACTTGATAAACTTAATATCACATTCAAGGGGACCAACAAGTGGTATCAGAGCGGTTTGATTTGTAAAACCTTTTCTAAACTTTTGATAAACTGCTCATAAGATTTTTGAAATCAAGATCCATGAAAAATGGCAGTAGAATTACCACCGACTCTTGAATATAGGGGTGGCTAGTTAAATCATGCTCCTGTACTAGAGGTGGAACAATGTCGAGCTCCTTCTTAGAAGACTAAAATAAAATGTTTTACTTCTTAGTACTCAGCAGACTTGTATCACGTTTAATCCCGGATTAACGAACACACAAACTCAAATCCTTCATCATTCCCTGTTTCACATTTATCAAGTATCCCTTTTTACTTAACAAACCCACATCACAAACAAACTTATCACAGCCATCACGTTTAAAAATCCCTTTTAACAGCTCCACACCCTACGTAGGCTAAGCCTGAAACAAACATCCCTTGAATCCTATTAACGAAACATTCAGTATCCATTGATTTTTTAATCAGACTTATTGTTGGGAAGTATTCCTTCCTGACTTAGTACCGTTAGGTATATACTTAATACTGATAGTTATAGTTAGTACTAACAGTACAAAGTGTTAAGTAATGCTCAGATAGTTAGTACCGTTAGTATAAAATAGTTACTACCGTTTAAGAGATATGCGTGAGATATTATAGGAGAAGATATGTATTATCTTTTGTGCGTTTTGTAAGTCTGTTAGGGTTTATCCTTGGTCTATAAAAGGAACCCTACAACATTAGAGAGTCATGACAATCTGTTTAATATATATATATCTCATCTATCTCATAGTTAGTAATCTGTAATCACTTTAACAGATTAATAGAAATCAAAGTTTAGTTTTTCATTTTTCTTCTTAATACTATTGTGTAGATTCCGCATATACAATAAGTATTCATAGTCAGTGTATTCTCTATAGTCAATCTGTATTTATACAAGTTGGCTATCACCCTTAGTAGGCTGCAAAGATCTGTTCAGTTTGGGACTCACAAGTGGTATCAGAGCCTGTGAGAAACTCTGAGTAAGAAGAACAAAAACCAGTTATAAATCTCTCTCTTACAAAACTAATCATGTCTGGTTCACAAGATGAAATTCCACCACCACCATCATCACAAATACCAACACAGCAAACTCCTCACACTATCTCAACCATCAAACTTCCTATTCTCACGAAGGGAGAATACGATATATAGGCCATGAAAATGGAACATTATTTAGCCCATACAGACTATCGTATTTGGGAAGTTATACAAAATGGAAATGGACCTGTATCAATCACCACAGATACACAAGGTCAAATCAAGGTTCTGCCTCCAAGGACTGCAGAAGAGATCTTAGCCAGAGAAAGAGAAAGAAAAGCTAGGACCACTTTGCTTATGGCTTTACCAGAAGATCATCTTGCTAAATTTCATAAAATAACTGATGCAAAAGAGATGTGGGAAGCCATCAAATCTAGATTTGGTGGAAATGACGAATCAAAGAAGATGCAGAAGTATATTCTAAAGCAACAGTTTGAAGGTTTCTCTGTATCAAACTCAGAAGGACTGCATAAAGGGTATGACAGATTCCAAAGTCTTCTGAGTCAATTAGTGATTCATGGGGCAGGTGTATCTACTGAGGATGCAAATCAAAAATTCCTTAGATCTCTACCATCTGCCTGGTCTCAAGTTTCCTTAATCACGAGGACCAAGCAAGGAGTGGACAGTCTCAGCTTTGATGATCTGTGTAATAATCTAAGAGTCTTTGGGAATGATGTAAAAGGCTCTACTGCATCATCCTCAAGCACGCAAAATGTGGCATTTGTCTCTGAGAACACCATCAGTACTAATGATGTTAGTACCGCTTATGGTGTTTCTAATCCTTCTGGTTATAACTCACAGTATGAACAAACTTCATCATACTCCTTACTTGCAAATCAATCCAGTTGCCCTCAATTGGATCATGAGGATTTGGAACAGCTTAATGAATTTGACTTAGAAGAAATAGACTTGAAATGGCAGGTGGCCATGATTTCAATCAGAATGAAAAAGTTCTACAAAAAGACAGGTAGAAAGCTACAATTTGATGCCAAAGAACCAGTTGGTTTTGATAAAACCAAAGTCGAGTGTTACAATTGTCACAAGATAAGGCATTTTGCTAGAGAGTGTAGAATCAAGGGAATTCAAGATAATAGGAGGAGAGATGCTTGGAACTCTAGAAATAAGGATGGGAGAAGATCTGGTAAGCAAGAGGACTCTAAATCTTTGGTGACTATTGATGGAGAAGGTGTTGATTGGACCAGTCACTCAGAAGAAGAAGAAGATTATGCTTTGATAGCTTGCAACAGTTCAGACACAGAGGTAACTTCTTGTTCAAAAGAATGTAAAGAGTCTTATGTTAAACTTAAAAAACTATATGATGAACAACGAGCACAACTTAGTGATGCAAGCATAGAAATACAGGCATATACTCAAGGTCTAAATAAAGTTGAAGCACAATTAGTTGCTCATCAACAAGGTCAACTTTGGTATGAGGAAAAGATAAGGTTTATGAAAATAGACTTAGCTGATAAAATTGATGTCCTAACATACCATAAAAAACTATTGGCAGAAGCTCAAAAAGAAAAAGAAGATTTAAAAGCTAAAGTAGAAAAATGGCACAACTCTTCTAAAAATCTTGGTAAACTGCTAAATACCCAAATGAGTGCTAATGATAAATTTGGGCTTGGGTATGGGGATCACAGATATGATGGCATTTTGAGTTATGAAAATGAAGTTTTACAAAGTGTATTTATGAATAAGGAAAGTGAGTTAGTAAATCAACCTTTGTATGATAGGTTTGTTACAGCAGGAGGAATGCATGTTGTACCCCCACCCATGACAGGGAATTACATGCCATCTGGACCTGATGTAGAAATAGATTACTCTCAATTTACATATGGTCCAAAACAGTCTCAACCTAGTGAATCTGAAACCCAAACCAGTGACTTTGATACTTGTGAATCAGATTGTAGTGTTGAAACACATGAATCTTTGCCTGAACCAACTGTAAATGAACCCAAAGTAGTAAATCAACCTAAGGTTTGGTCTGATGCTCCTATCATTGAGGAGTATGAATCAGATAGTGAAGATGAACATGTGTCTCAACCTACAAAAGAACAGGAACAACCTAGTTTTGCTAGTACTAATAAGCAAGTAAAAACTCCTAGGGAAACTGTTAAGAATCAATTCACACATAGTAAAAATCCTACAGTTGACAAGAAAGGGTTGGGATATGGGTTTACTGCAAGAGCATGTTTTGTATGTGGTAGTCTTAGTCATCTAATTAGAGATTGTGATTTCCATGAAAAGAGGATGGCTAAACAAGCTGAGTTAAACAATAGCATGAGGATGAAGTCTAGTCAAAGGGAGATTAGACCAATTTGGAACAATGTGCAAAGAGTGAATCATAAAAACCAATTTGTTCCTACAGCAGTACTAACTAGAACTGGCAAAATTCCAGTTAATACTACTAGAGCTAGCGGTACTAACAAAGTTAGTACTGCTAGGCATGATTTTAACAGACAGGCAGTACTAACTAATGCTTCTATAAAAGTTAATACTGTTAAACCTATTGTGAATAGATTTAGACCAGCAAATGTTTTTTATAAAACTCATTCACCATTTTCAAGGTCTTTTGTTAACACAACAGCACTTAGAACAAATTTTTCATATCAAAAGGTTAATACTGTTGAGGTAAATGTAGTTAGTGCTGTTGGGGGAAAAGGGAAACTGCTATTAAGTCCTAAGCAGGTTGTAATTGGAGACAAAAAGGACATTAATGGCAAAATATCTCCAAATACAATAGTGGATCAAGTCTTAGAAATTGTTTCACTTTCAAAGATCCACTAGGCAGGATTATCCACACAGAGCTTTAAAGCACAAAGGGATTATTGATTTTCTTGCGCAAAGCTACATTCATCATGCTCTCACTGTAAGTCCAGTAGTCTTTACTACATTTGTTGAACAATTTTGGATGTCTGCTAAATCCAAAATAATCAACAATGTAAGGTACATTACTGCCAAAGTAGCTGGCAAGCCTGTGTCTATCTTTGAAGCATCAATAAGAAGTGACCTTCTTTTTGATGATGATGATGGGATAGATTCTCTACATAATCAGCTATATTTGATGCTATACAGCTCATGGGTTATGAGGGGAATTTAACTGTGTTAACATTTAATAAAGCTTTGTTTTCACCCTAATGAAGGTTTCTATTTCATACAATGAATCATTGTATTAGCTCAAAAAGAACCTCTTGGGATCAAATTCCCACTAACATTGCCACTACTGTCATTTACTTGACATCTAATCAGAAATATAATTTTCCTAAATTAGTTTTTGATGGTATGCTTAGATATTTAGATACAAAAAAGAAGTTTGTAATGTATCCATGTTTTATTTCAATCTTTTTGGATAAACAGCTAGTGAATGTACCAGTACCTTTAGATAATTTTCTTGTAAATGCTTTGACAAGTAAAGTTTTCTCCTTTATGGTTAAAAAGGGTACACATTTTTCGAGAAAAGTCACACCTTTATTTGCTTCTATGTTGGTACAATCTACTGAGGATGAGGGTGCTACATCAGAAAGACCATCTGAATCGCAACCTACACCCTCTCCTCCTCACCCAAATGAAGCAAATGTTGAGCCTCAGTCTGACCCATCACCTAGACCTTCACCTACTCCTTATATTCCTGATTCCATTCTAGAGGTTTCTGGTGGGAATCATGGAGGTCAGTCATCCAGTGATAAATCCCTTTTAGGGAATGAGGGTGACATGACACTCCAAAGTGTCTATGATATTTGTATCTCTTTGTGTACACAGGTTACAGACCAAGCAAAGGAAATTAAACACTTGAAGGCATAGATCAAGAAGCTCAAGAAGCAAGCCAAACCTGTTATTACACATCATAGAGATTGGATGAAGAGTGTTTCCTTGAAGCAAAGATTGGCAGGAAAGAAATCCTTGAAGTCAAACTGGATGCAAAAGGAGTCTGTATCCAAACAAGGGAGGAAGTCTGCCAAAGCTGAACCCTCAGTCCATAAAGATTCATTGTTTGATGAGCTTGATGATGATGAAATTGATAATATGGACACTAAGGATGCTTAAGATGTGGGGAGGACAAGAGATGGATTGAATGTAGAGAAAGAGGGTACTGAAGATGCAGTTAGTACTGAAGATGTAGTTAGTACTGACATATCAAAAGTTAGTACTGACAGATCAAAAGCTAGTACTGACAGATCAAAAGATAGTACCGACAAGGAGAAAGAAGGTACCGACAAGGACAAAGATAGTATCGTTAGCCTAGATGAATGTACTGATGATTGAAATGAAGCAAGAAGTACTACTCCAACCACTTCAACAATCACTCCAACAACCACTCCTACAATTTTTGGAGATGATGAAACTATTGCTCAGGTTCTTCTCAACATGAGCCAAGCTAAAGCAGTTTCCAGAGAAAAGGAGAAAAGAGTTTAGCTTAAGGACGTTGAAGAGACTGAGAGACCTAGGCCTACTTTAACTAGATCACTATTGACTTTAAAGCCTCTTCCAAAGATTGATCCAAAATATAAAGGTAAAAAGAAAATTAAAGATGAAGATGAGTCTGATACTGAATCTGAGGATATTCTTAAAGCTGAAAAGAAGTTTAAGTAACTCGCTAGGGATGAAGAGATGGTTAGAAAGTTGCAAGAGGATTGGGAAACAGAAGAAAGAAAAAGATTAGCTGAGGAAGAAGCTATAAATACTACCGTTTCAGATGAATATGACTTCATTCAAGCAAGAATTGAAGCTGATAGACTTCTAGCTCTAAGACTTCAAGATGAAGAGAGAGAGCAGTTTACTGTATAAGAATGAGCAAAGTTCCTTCATGATACCATTGCAACTCAAAGAAGATTTCTTGCTGAACAAAGAGCTATTGCAATCAGAAACAAACCTCCTATAAGAACTCAGCTTAGGAATCAAATGATGACTTATCTGAAGCATGTTGGAAACAAGAAACACTCAGACCTGAAGAGTAAAACTTTTGAAGAAATACAAGCTTTGTATGAGAAAGTGAAGAGGTTTGATGAAAGTTTCACTACTGTTGGTTCCACAGAGGATGATAGAAGGATTAAGGAGATGAATGAAGGAGTAAAAGACACTGATCAGAAGAGATTAAAGGAAGAAGACATAGCAAAGGTACCTGCTAAGGTAGAAGAGCAGGGTTCAAAGAAGAGAAAATGGGGTCATATCAAAATGATTTCAAGGAAAAAGCCAAGAAAACAGTCAGATGATGACAGTGATGACGAACATAGAAAATGCCTAAATATTGTTACATTTGAAGGTACCTTAGATAGTGAGATAAAGGAGAAGAAATTTGTCATTGCTAGATTGGACAAGGTATCATCACCAGAAGGAGACTATCTTGTTATATAAAGAGCAAATGGGAACTTCAAGGCATTCAACTATCTGATGGAGGTACTTCATATATTTGATAGGCAAGATTTATTTCACTTGTATGAGTTTATGATGGAGCAGTACTCAAAAATTACATTAGAAGGATTTGAGTTGATTCTTTGGGGAGATTTGAAGATAATGATGGAATCCTCAACTGAAGAAAATGGTTACACACGCTCCTGAGGAGCCTGGTATGCTACCTTTATCTAACTTTTTTTATTGAAGATGGATACAAAGAGGAATCTATTGACAAAGACTCTTATTCATTAGAAGGACAAACATGATATCATATTAGTACAAGTTTATGTGGATGATATCATATTTGGTTCTACAAAGAAATCTTGGTGTGATGAATTTGAGGCATTAATGAAGAGTAGATTTCAGATGGTCTATGTGGAGAGCTCCCAACCTTCTTTCTGGATTAAAAAGTCAAACAGAAAGAAGATGGTATCTTTATAAGTCAGGATAAGTATGTTGCAGAAATCCTGAAGAAGTTTGATTTTGTCAGTGTTAAGACTGCTAGTACACCAATTGAGACCCATAAGCCTTTAGTCAAAGATGAGGAAGCTAGTGATGTGGATGTACATCTTTATAGATCCATGATTGGTTCTTTAATGTACTTGACTGCTTCTAGACCCGATATTATGTTTGCAGTCTGTGCTTGTTCTAGGTTTCAGGTCACTCCAAAGACCTCCCATCTAAGTGCTGTTAAGAGAATCTTTAGGTATCTAAAGGGCAAACCCACACTGGGCCTTTGGTATCCTAGAGTGTCCTCATTTGACCTGGAAGCTAACCAGATATAGATTATGCCTGGAGCAAATCATGACAGGAAATTCCAACAAGAGTTGTCCAATTCCTTGCGAGACTATCTTGGCAATGCAAAAAGCAGACCATTGTGGCTACTTCTACCATAGCAAATATTTTGCTGCTGCAAATTGTATGACAAGTTTATTGGAACACAAAAATCAAATTGTTAGACTATGGGTCAATTCATGAAACACAAAAATCTACATTGATATGAAAGTACTCATATGCATTATAAAGAAATCCAGTTATCACTCCAAAACAAAGCATATTGCCCATTAGCATCACTTCATAAGGGATGCTTATGAGAAGAAACTTATACAGTGTGCTTAAAATCCACACTGATGATAATGTAGGCTGACTTCAACCAAGGCATTTAATGTTAGTAGGTTCCAATTCTTGGTTGTGACTATTGGGATGATCAATCCATAAGCTGCATTAGTTAAGGGGAGGCAATATGATTTGTTGTATAGTTTGTATGAAGTGGTTTCAGTGTAAGAACATTTTAAAAAACCATCAGTGACGAATTTCAAGAAGTTAATTGGGTTTTCAAGAGTCATTAGGAAGAGATAAAGATGGTATTGAAGTATTGTTGTTGCCAAATTTGTTCAATTTTTGATTGGCACAAGTTAGTACCAACCAATAGCAAAGTTAGTACCCCCGTTGGGCAAAGATAGTACCAACCGCTATAGATGACGTAGAAGAAAATACCGCCAATGTACAAAGTGTAAAATTGAAAATGTTTTTCATTTATTTAGGTTTGCTAACTATATAAATCCCATCTCAAATTGCACAGTTCCCTTACGTAATCACTCTAAATACATTCTTCCGTACAAGCCTAAATCTCTCTCACCGACGATCAATACTACATCCACAATGGTTTGTTCTTGAATCACGTATACACTCACTCTATCTCACACTCACACAATGGTCGCTTATTTAAAGAAGACTGAAGGGAATGCAGAGTTTCATGTAGGTTTATTGATTTCTAGCGCGAAGCTCTATCATCATCCTCACTGATAATTCCAGCTGTCTCCTACAATACAATTTGTTGAACATTTTAGAATGTCTGCTAAATCAAGATATTAACAATGTAAGGTACATTACTAGCCAAAGTAGCTGGGCAACCTTTGTCTACCCTCTGAAGCATCAATAAGAAGTGACCTTCTTTTTGATGATGCTGATGGGATAGATTCTCTACCTAATCAGGCTATATTTGATGCTATACAGCTCATGGGTTATGAGGGGGATTTAACTGTTCTAACATTTAACAAAGCTTTGTTTTCACCCCAATGGAGGTTTCTATTTCATACAATGAATCATTGTATTAGCTCAAAAAGCACCTCTTGGGATCAAATTCCCATCTATCTCTCTTGCCACTAAAACTGCTGTCATTTTGCTTAACATCTAATCAGAAATATAATTTTTCTAAATTAATTTTTGATGGTATGCTTAGACATTTAGATGCAAAGAAGAAGTTTGTAATGTATCCACGTTTTATTTCAATCTTTTTGAATAAACAGCTAGTGAATGTACCAGTACCTTTAGATCATTTTCCTGTAAATGCTTTGACAAGTAAAGTTTTCTCCTTTATGGTTAAAAAGGGTAAACATTTTTCGGGGAAAGTCACACCTTTATTTGCTTCTATGTTGGTACAATCTACTGAGGATGAGGGTGCTACTTCAGAGAGACCATCTGAACCACAACCTACACCCTCTCCTCCTCACCCAAGTGAAGCAAATGTTGAGCCTCAGTCTGACCAATCACCTAGACCTTCACCTACTCCTCATATTCCTGATTCCATTCCAGAGGTTTCTGGTGGGAATCATGGAGGTCAGTCATCCAGTGATAAATCCCTTTCAGGGAATGAGGGTGACATGACACTCCAAAGTGTCTATGATCTTTGTATCTCTTTGTGTACACAGGTTACAGATCAAGCCAAGGAAATTAAACACTTGAAGGCACAGATCAAGAAGCTCAAGAAGCAAGCCAAACCTGTTATTACACACCACAGAGCTTGGATGAAGAGTGTATCCTTGAAGCAAAGATTGGCAGGAAAGAAATCCTTGAAGTCAAACTGGATGCAAAAGGAGTCTGTATCCAAACAGGGGAGGAAGTCTGCCAAAGCTGAACCTTCAGTCCATAAAGATCCATTGTTTGATGAGCTTGATGATGATGAAATTGATAATATGGACACTGAGGATGCTCAAGATGTGGGGAGGACAAGAAATGGAGTGAATGCAGAGAAAGAGGGTACTGAAGATGCAGTTAGTACTGAAGATGTAGTTAGTACTGACAAAGAAAAAGTTAGTACTGACAGATCAAAAGTTAGTACTGTGACAGATCAAAAGATAGTACCGATAAGGAGGAAGAAGGTACCGACAAGGACAGAGATATACCATTATGCCTAGATGAAGGACTGATGATCGAAAAGAAGCAGGAGTGCAACTCTAATCACTAATTCAACAACCACTCCTACAATGTTTGGAGATGATGAAACTATTGCTCAGGTTCTTCTCAACATGAGCCAAGCCAAAGCAGTTTCAAGAGAAAAGGAGAAAGGAGTTGAGCTTAAAGATGTTGAAGAGACAGAGAGACATAGCCTACTTCAACTAGATCACTATTGACCGTTAAGAAAAAAGCCTCTCGCAAAATATTGATCCAAAAGATATAGGGAAATAGAAAATTGAAGAGGAAGATGAGCTGATACTGAATCTAAGGATATTGTGAAGCTAAAAAGAAGTTTAAGCAACTTGCTAGGGATGAAGAGATGGCTAGAAAGTTGCAAGAGGATTGGGAAACAAAAGAAAAAGAAAAAAAATTAGCTGAGGGAAGAAGCACAAATGACTTCTCTTTCAATGAATATGACTTCATTCAAGCAGAATTGAAGCTAGAGAGACTTCTAGCTCTAAACTTCAAGAAGAAGAGATAGAGAGAGCAGTAGCACATGTAGAAGAAAGAGCAAAGGTTCCTTCATGATATAATTGCAGCTCAAAGAAGATTTCTTGCAGAACAAAGAGCTATGTAATTCAAGAAACCGGAAAAACTCCTACCAGAACTCAGTAAGGAATCAGAATGATGACTTATTAAAGCATGTTGGAACAAGAAAAACAATCCAGCCCTGAAGAGCAAACGTTTGAGAAATACAAGCTTTGTATGAGAAAGTGAAGAGGTTTGATGAAAGTTTCACTGTTGTTGGTTCCACTGAGGATGAGAGAAGGATTAAAGAGATGAATGAAGGAGTAAAAGACACTGATCAGAAGAGATTAAAGGAAGAAGATACAACAAAGGTACCTGCTAAGGTAGAAGTGACAGAGCAGGGTACAAAGAAGAGAAAAAGGGGTCATATCAAAATGATTGCAAGGAAAAAGCCAAGAAAATAGTTAGATGATGACAGTGATGATGAACATAGAAAATGCCTAAAGATTGTTACATTTGAAGGTACCTTAGATAGTGAGATAATGGAGAAGAAATCTGTCATTGCTAGATTGGACAAGGTATCATCACCAGATGGAGACTATCTTGTTATATACAGAGCCAATGGGAACTTCAGGGCATTCAACTATCTGATGGAGGTACTTCATATATTTGATAGGCAAGATTTATTTCACTTGTATGAATTGATGATGGAGCAGTACTCAGAAATTACATTAGAAGGATTTGAGTTGATTCTTTAGGGAGATTTGAAGATAATGATGGAATCCTCAACTGAAGAAAATGATCAAAGTGATTTCTGGAGTAATCAACAAGATTGGAGCAAGATCATCCACTTAGAAGATTGTATGAAGCTTGTGAGTTAGCATTTTTGGAGCTAAGGAGTGAGGGATTGTCATTCATATGTTAGTTGAAAGAAGATATCCTCTTTCAAAGGATTTATTGCAAAGAATGCTTGATCTGGGATTAGAAGTTGAAAGAGAAAGTACTGTTGCCCTTGATTTGATAAGATTCATTAAGAAACAGATTGATGAAGAGTGATGTTGTGAATAGACTTGAGAAGGGTTTGAGTGTTGGCTAACCACCACACAACAAATGGTCATCAGTTCACCATGCTTAACTGAGGGACATAAAACTGGCTAGTCATAAGCAAACGGCTCGTGGTAAAGACTTCCTCATATGCGCGTTTATGGTTGTCGAATTAAAAAATTGTAGGTTTTGCAACTTACCTTAGTACTTGCATAAGTATGTGCTGTTATATGGGGGGGATGTGGGGAGGCGCGCGTCGTGTATGATCGTCTTGTTTTAGGGGAGAGCGTCGTGAGAGCCGCAGAGAAGCGAGAGAGAGTTGGAGGAGTGAGCGAGAGAGTGAGAGAGCGTGCTGCGGGGGGGAGGAGGAGGGGGAGGGGGGGGGGTGAGTCTAGAGGTTGGGGGGAGGGGTTGGGTTTGGGATGGGGGATTTGATTTATGGAGGGTGGTGTGGATTTGAGGTGTGTGTGGGTGTTTTTTTGGGGGGGGTTGATTGGGGTTGGGGGGTTGTCTTTATATTTGTTTGGGAGTGTGTTGTGGCGATTTTGATTTAGGGTTTGGTTTGTATTTGATTGGAAGGGGTGGGGGTATGGGGTAATTATTTAGGGTGGTTGGTTAGATAATTGGGGGTTTGTTTTGTTAGTTGAAAATTGATTTAAAGTAGGGTTTGGTTATAATTTTAAGGGTTGATTGTGGGGGAATTTTAGTATTGAATTAGGTGGGTGGGGGATGTTTTGTTGGGTGGGGAGGTTTGTATTTGTTAATATTAAGATGGAAAGTGTTTTAAGATCAAGATCAAGATGTGTTAAAGTGTTTGGATACATCCTCCAAGAACTTAAGAAGATTAACCTGAAGAAACATAAAGTTAAAAGAGTTCAACAATCATGTTTAGGGGAGGATTCTTAGGAATTATTCATTCTTGACTTAGTACCGTTAGTGATAATACTTAGTACCGATAGTTATAGTTAGTACTGACAATACAAAGTGTTAAGTACTGATCAGTTAGTTAGTACCGTTAGTAGAAAATAGTTAGTACCGTTTAAGAGATATTATAGGAAAAAAGATATGTATTATCTTTTATGCGTTTTGTAGGTCTGTTAGGGTTTATCCTTGATCTATAAAAGGAACCCT
Source organism: Tanacetum coccineum (assembly GCA_026074375.1). Lineage (NCBI taxonomy): Eukaryota > Viridiplantae > Streptophyta > Magnoliopsida > Asterales > Asteraceae > Tanacetum > Tanacetum coccineum. The sequence continues at coordinate 28,317 of BQNB010080821.1, forward strand.
CATGGCATAGTTAGAGACATCAGTTCAATATACATCTCATACAATCATATCTCATAGTTAGTAATCTATAATCACTTTAACAAATTAATAGAAAACAAAGTTTAGTTTATTCATTGTTCTTCTTAATACTATTGTGTAGATTCAACATATACAATTAGTATTCATAGTCAGTGTTTCTATATAGTCAATCTGTATTTATACAAGTTGGCTATCACCCTTAGCAGGCTGCAAAGATCTGTTCAGTTTGGGACTCACAAGATCATTGAATCGGTCCCATGCCTCATAAAAAGTTTCATCAAATAGTTGTTGAAATCTCGTGATTTCATTTCGAAGGTTTGTTGTTTTAGAAGGAGGGAAGAATTTGTTTATGAATTTCGAAACAAGATCATCCCTTGTAAGAATCGATCGAGGGGGTTCTTTTTCAAGCCAAATCCGGGCGGCACCCTCGAGGGAAAATGAGAAAAGCATAAGCTTAACCGACTTACTCGGGACGTTCAGGAACTTCATCGTAGAAGTGATCTTGTTGAAATAACGAATGTGAGCATGAGGGTCTTCTTTGCCATGTCCAAAAGATTGTTTATTTTGAACGAGAGTAAGCAAACCATGCTTAAGCTCAAAGTTGTTCGCGGTGATCTCGGGAACAACGATGACATCCTCGTAACCCTCGGTGGGTGCTTCGAGCAATTGCGCCATAGTATGATTATCGGCCATCGTAACTACAGGATGAGCTTGATTATCAATTGGTTCCACAAGATTAAATGGTTCAACAAAAGTCGGGTGGACTTGTTGTTGTTGATAGTTAGAATTACGGGATTGAGAATGAGTGCGCATGCACTAAAATATAAAAATAAAATTTATACTAATTTTTTTTAGGTTTTTCAACAATGTATTCACAATTTATTTTTATAACGGACAATGAGATAAGACACTTAAACCTAATAATCAACTCGCTTCTCGGTAACTCTTTAGAGAGAAAAACGCACAAAGGAGCGGAGGAGTAGGAAAGCGCAAAGCTATTAAAAACCTTTCTTCTTTAGGGTCGTAGTTCGTTGGAACAACCCGCCTTATACCCCTCTTAGAGTTTGTTTAACTTTCAAAGGTGAACCATACCTCGCAAGTGACACAAAAGGTAAGTTTTTTATCTTTGGTTCGGGAACATATTAATGATAATAATTCAGTTGAAAGTATTATATTGATGGTGAATTTTATTTCTTTTTATGGACAATGATTTTAAATTTTTGGTTTATTTTATTTTATTTTTATTTTTTGTTTTATATATATACTAAAAAGAAATGAAAAATATTTTTGTGTTTTTTTAAGAAAATAACTTCACAAGGAAGGATCTTCGAAGCACAAATTGTCAAACGATAAACGACAATCGTATACAATCCTCCCCGGCAACGACGCCAAAATTTGACAATGAGAAACTCAACCCTTTATATATATTAAATATAATAAATATATAAATATATAAATATATAATAAGAATCAAAAATCT
>BQNB010080822.1:0-29814 GCA_026074375.1 Tanacetum coccineum
AAAGTGGTAAAATAAAGAGAAGGACTAAAACTGCCAAATGGCAGTTTTCTTTTTATAAATAAAACACAAGGGCTGTTTTGCAATTTTCCAAATCTTTTTAATCTTTTAGTTATAAAAACGGAGGGACCAAATGTGTTATTTTCCAAACTCGGTTATAACTAAAAAAGGGTTTAAAAATGAAATGAAAAAGGGATGAAAGTTGAGGGGCTAGTTTTGCCTCTTCCCCAAACTTCTCTTTTAAACCCTGCAACCATAACGTACCCTCAACCCATTTCCCGCCATCCTCAAACCACCCTCTCCCACTGTTTTCACTCCCAAACCACCTCCCTAGTACACTCACAGCTCACCCCTCACCATTTCCCACAACCCATTGCCCCTATAACCCTCTCCCCTGGCAAAATCACACAACCCGAAGACCCCATGAATGGTGAGATGATGTAACAGGAATAATGGAAGGCTAGGATTGCTTGTGAGGCTTCCTACTCTCACAACCAGCTCATCCCAAGACCAAAGAAAGGCTGAGAGACTTGTATAAAAGAAAAGAAACCAAGCCGAAGCACCACACACTTTTTTACTATGTTTTTAGTTTAATTTTAATTCCAAGTCTTTCTTTTAATCATTTAAGTGTAATTCAGTTCATTTAAAAGTTTTATGTTGTAACATTTTTCAGTTTTAATAAAAGTTAAAAAGTGCTTGTGAAATTCCCATTGTCGAAATTTAAAGTTTGATGTTATCTGTCTAAACCTGTTTAAAATTGTATAAAAGTTGTTAAAGTGTGCTTGTAATCAAATCTTTAAGTCTATTCTTCACTAAAAAAGGATAAAAAACCCGAAATTTATACTTAAGGGGGTGTTTGGTTTAGTCTTAAAATGGGTCATATGGGGTCTATCATGGGTTGTAACCACTCAGCCAACTTTGGCTGAGTGTGTAGGGTTTATTAAGCCATTTAAATCACCACTTTTAGTTTGAAAATAAATTTTTAAGTGTTTTCTATATTCTGTCAAAGTTTCATAAGCCACAAAGTGAGCTAAACCACTTAAGCTGTGTAGACAGCTTAAGCACACTTTGTTTGTGCTTATTTGAGTGTTTCTAGCCACTTTAACCAACCACTTGTTCTGTCTTTTAACCTCACCAAAGTGAAAGTCAAAGCACCATTAAGTCATTTCTTTGAAAACCCCCATTTTCAAGCCACAAAATCAGCAGCTTTTTCTTAACCCTAATGGCTCAAACTTTGAAAATAAGCTCATTTGCCTCCCTTATTAATCTGTTTTGGGTTTATTTTGGCTAAAAAGCTCTTAAGAGCTTATTTCAATAAGCTAAAAAAGCCCTTAAGCTCACTGCCTTACTTCCCCTGGTGCTGAGCACCATGATTTAGCCCCTTTTATCTAGCTTATTTTATACTAGACTTTAGGATCTTATTGCTTTTATTTATAGCTTATTAGTTGCCCTATAAGTCCCCAAAATCTTATAGCTTATCTCCCTTATTTAGTTAGCTTATTATAGGCTTAAAGTAGGTCTTTTTCTGTTTTCTTTTAAAACTGTCAACCTAGCTTATTTAAATTCCAGCTTATCTTAGGGCTTATTAGGTGACCATAGCTTATCATTAGGGTACCCTTAGCCTATTTATCTATTCCCCTAGCTTTCTAGCTTATTCTGTAGCTTAAATCCCAAAAAAAGAAAAGAAAAATAAGCTTATAAGCTTATTAAGCTTTTGCAGTCCAAAAGCTCACTTTTCTAGCTTATTAAGTTAACTTCAAGCATAAGTGCTTTTACAAAAAAGACTCCCCTTGAGCCCCTTAACAAGTTTTCTTTTATAGCTTTTTGATAATAAGCTGTTTGTACTTGCCTTGTAATCGGGGTCCACCTCAGGGACCAATTGTGTAATTTTCTCTTTTGTAGTTACCTTTGTTAGTCCCCCTTGTCAGTTTGTTGTTTCCCCGTTAGTCCTTGTGTCCTTTTCACTGTTAGTCCCTATAGTTAACTTTAGTTAGTTTTATTTAATTTAATTAATTAAATTAGGTTTAGATTTAATTAGTTTAATTACTTTTTATATAAACAGTAAAATTTGGGCATTTTTATATTTTTAGAATTGTTAACTTTTTCTTTATTTAATTTTATTTTTTCAGAATTTTTATAACTTTTATTTTTTGTCTTTTTCTATTTTCTTAGTTTTAATTAGTTATTAATCTTGTCTTTTATTGTTAACACTGTTAGTAGCTAGGGTTAGTTTTTAGTTACCTCGTTAGTCCTTATATCCTTTACTCAGTTAGTCCCCAAAGTTAACCACAGTTAGTTTATTTAATTTAATAGGCTTATTTTCTTAAATATTTCAGTCTTAGAACCCCCCCCCCCCCCCCCTCCCGTTTTACGGAGTGTCGTTTTACAGTTTCTTTTCGTTTTACATTCAAACGGTCCTCCGTTTGCTATTCTAGTTTTTTTATTTTCAAATTAAGTTAATTAGAATTTAATTTTGATTTTAATTTATTTATCATTTATTTTCTTAATTTTTAGTATTTTTAGTTTCCGATACCTGATTCTGTTCCCCGTATTTTTGTATTGAATTAATTTTAGGATTTTCCTATACTAATTTGTTTCCGTAGTTTTTAATGATCCCCATTTCCTATATTTGTTATCCCGTAGATTAATTAGGTTTTATTTAATTAATTGTTAGTTGTAATTATATCAGTGTTTCCATCATATAGTTCTTCCATCATTCAATTTTCTCATCAAAACCAGGGATTACTTTCAAGTGCAGCCTCGTTTGGAACATACGACCGGAATATCTCTCGGAATCTTGTTATAATTGATTCTATCTTGTGTATTTTATCTTTTGTGGAAAATTGACCTTTTGCCTTTTGGTAAGGGGGTCATCATTCGGTCAGGATCTGTATTAGGGTTGCTATATAAGTGTATACTATCCCACGAATCAATTTTTGGCGCCGCTGCCGGGGAGGCATTTGCTACGATTTTTATCCAACTTTGATCTGAACTTGTCTTATTGTTAATATATCATATTAAAAAACACAAAAATATTTTTCTTTTCTTTTTATTTTATTACATTATCATATAAAAATTAAAAAAAAAAAAGAAAAAAAAAAAAAAAAAAAAAAAAAATTTCCGTAAAAATTAAAATGCTTAATTGGTAAAAAATACCAAAATATAATATTCTCAACTGAGGTAATATCTATACATAAGTTCGTTGTGAAACTAATGACGTTTTACATCGAACAAAGATTTAAACTTGCTTTTGTGTCACTTACGATATACGGCTCATCATTCTGATTGACAAGCTATAAGGGGGTATAAGGAGGGTTGTTCCTAAGAACTCGACCCGAAAGGAGAATAAGCTTCGCGCTTATTCCTCTCCTACCGACTCACCTGTGCGTTTTTTCATTCTGTGAGAGCTTGCAGTAAAGTAGTACAGATCGATTATTTGGCTTAGTTGTCTATCTCTTGTCCGTTTAAATTAGACTGTGAATATATTTTAATTCAAAAATCCAAAAAAAACTTAGTTGTAACTTTCTTTTTTATTTTTCCATTTTTGGCAGTTTATGCGCACTTCGTTCTCAGTCCTAATTGTGAGCAGCGCCCTCCCCCTTTCCCCACCAGAAGGACCGCAGTTGTTATCGAACCTCTTCGTATAGAATACCCATTTCAGGAGATCCTAACGCTTAGAGGCTAATGGCAGACACTCGAACTATGCTCAATTGCTCAAGCATCCCACCGAGGGGTACGATAGACGCATCCTTATTTCCTGAAATTGTGGCAAACAATTTCGAGCTAAAGCATGGGGTAATCAATTTGTCCAGAACAAACAGTTCTTCGGCCATGACAAAAAGAAGGACCCGCATGATGCTCATAATCGTTTACTTCAATACTAAGATCCCTCACAATGAGGTGTCCCCAATGTTCCATTGCTACGATAAGCTTATTGCTTTTTTCATTCTCTATCGATGGAGCAGCCGACTATGGCTAGAAAAGAACCCTCGATCCATTCAAACTTGGTACCGAATCTTTGTATCCAAATTCTCTCATCAGTCTTTCCCTCCTTCTAAGACGACACGAATCTTCGCAATGAGATCACCAGATTTCATGCAAAGGTTCGATGAATTCGTTTTATGAAGCTTGGGATCGTTTCACAGATCTTACTTAGGCTTGTCACAACATGGATTTCAGAATTGCATCAAATTGATACATTTTATAATGCTTTGAACATAAATGATCAAGATTCATTTGAACTCTCGCAGCAATGGTGGAAACTTTTGGACAAAATGCATCGCGAATGTTTTAAAAAAATCATCGAGCGCAAGTCAGGTTCGTCTACACGAGCTAAGGCAGTTGTTGCCAAGGTAAGTACGAACTCTTCCACCCAAGCTGTTTCATCTGATGTTGCTGAACTTAAGGATATTGTCCGAGCATTGCTCTTAGACAAGAAGAACCAAGCTTCTGCTCCAGCTCCAGCTCCTGCACCTGTCAAAGCAGTTGAGCTAAGTTGTGTTATGCGGTGGTGCCATTTCTCACCAAAACTGTCCAGCCACTCATGGCATACGTTTACTCGGGACAACATTCTGAGATAGGTTTGTGCTGACACAAGCCGCTGCAGCTTATTACAATCCAAGTAAGCTCCAATTTTCCGACCTCAAATGGTTTTGCAAATCATATTTGACCTCCTAGGTGTTTTATTACCCCGTTCAGAACTCTCAAGCTATTAATGCTAACATTTCTCAATTGGGGGAATAACTTTAAACAACACCGGTTGAGAGCAATTTCAACCAAAACAGAGGTGGAAATTTTAACCAGGTCAATTTCAGTTCAGAATCAACTTCATAGAACCCAGGTTTAATCAGTCTACAGCTCTATCAAGCCCCCGTTCTCAGACATCACAGTGTCACAGAACGATTTTGACAACTACGTCAAGGCTTAGTGATGCTATTCATGTGAAACATGCAAAATAACCTTCTAAAACCAGGGTCAGAGCTGGGGGGGCGGAAGTAGCCAAATCGAACAAACAAATTGATAATCAAATAGCAAATCTGACTGATAATTCGTTGGGCTTAGTTTGTAACTGCCAATACCGCTTCTACTTCTGGTCAGGGACACTCTCTGGTAACTACAGTTACTTACCCTAGAGAATGACTTAAGGGTATCCACTACCCGAAGCGGTGTTTGCATTATCAAGGTGCTCCAATTCTACTTCTTTCGTAGGAGAAGCCAATACCGATGGTGACAAAGGACCAAGTGCACCCTTTCTTAGTCACAAAGTACCCGCACCGTACCAAAAAAAAAATCCCCTCCGGTAGGTCTGAACAAATCTACAACTCCAGTTCTGAGCCCATTGTTGCTCCTGTTGTTGCTCCGTGCAACACACTAAACCCTTCAGTTTCTCTTCCAATCCTTCGAGGCGTGCTAATGAAAGAGCCGGTTAATCAAGCTTAATGAACAATTCGACAATTTCTATGAATCTTCCAAAGAGTTGAGTTTCGAGGATTTGCGTTTACGGATGCTTTGTTTTGATGCCAAATTCGCCTCGACTCTAAGAAAACCTTACTGGGAATAAAGAGAAACTTACCTGAAGTGGCTCGAAATTCCATATGAACCCTGTCTAGCTCGAACTTAGATGAATGAACATTGTTCGCGCGGTCATCTTGAAAAGTTTACTAGAAAACTTGGAGACACCCGGCAAAGTTCTTGATTCCTTCGTGAATTTCCAGGGTATGATGAATGCTTAGCATAGCCGATTCCGTGTAGCATTAATTCTAATGCCATTTTCATGTTGGGAAAAAGCTTTCGGCTTCCTGATTTATCCACTTGCATGGACACCGAACTTGCCGGATTCGATCACATTTCCTAACAATGGGAATTGCAAAAGACATCTCCGTTTTTTTATAGTTGGTGTATTTTACTTTCCAGCCGACTTTGTGGTTGTAGATTTTAGCCAGAACCGAGTCCCTTTAATTCATCGGGAGGTGCTTTCTTAAAGACCAGGTCGTGCTTTGGATTGATGTGCCAAGGGTGAATTAACTTTAGAATAGGAAGTGAAGCCATCACTTACAATTTGGATCAGACTTCGAGATACTCGGCCAATTACACTCACATGACGGCAAACAAGATTGACGTCATTGATATGGCTTGTGAGGAATACTCTCAAGAAGTTCTTGGTTTTACTGATATAATCGCGAGTGGAAATTCCACTCCGTATTATGATCCAATTGTTGCTACTTCTTCTCCTACCCTAACTCCATTTGGGGATAGTGATTTCTGTTCTCGAGGAAGCCGATCTCTTTCCTTGGTCTAAGCTGATGATCCGGATTGTCCAGCATATAATCATTCTACTATGATCCTGAGGGGGACATTCTGAATTCTAGAAGCCATATTGACTATTGATACACCACTTCCCCTCCAAGTCAAGGAACTTATCTCCCAGAGTCGAATGAGCTTAAGGTTCTGTGAAAATTAGACAGGCAAATCTGTCGTTTTTTGAGAACTACTGAGGTTGAACTTAAGGAAACTGCTCCCCTTTCTTGAGTATGCGATTTTTGTGAGGGCGACAACAAGTTGCCGTCATATTTGCTAAAAGTTGTGGATGTTGAGGAAAAATCCGCCTTCTCGTAAATAGTGCTAAAAGTCCCAACAAGCGATGCTCTCGCTTGGAAATCTTTCTGACATTCAGGGTTTAACCAGGAATTTGTACCACAAGATTCTTATGGGAAGAAGGACTATGCACTAGCGGCTTCCTAACATCAAAGAAGAGAATTTCCAAAAATCCACGATGTTATAAAAAGGAGGTTGAAAAACTTTCGAAGCTGGATTGATTTACCTCTATCTCCGACTAGTCACCTGGGTTAGCCCGATTAACATTGTGTACCAAGAAGGGAGGAATGACTGTGGTAGTGAACGACGTAAAATTAGTTGATTCTAATCGTTTGGTTTTACGGATGGCGGGTGTGCTATTTGACTATCGTAAAGTTAAATGATGCCACCGCAAAAGACAGCTTCCCATACCGTTCATGGACCAAATGTCTTGAGAGATTAGGGGAAATGAATTACTACTGTTTCTCCGATGGTTTCTCCGGTTATTTTCCCAAAATTCCCCCATTGACCCTGTGATCAAGAAAAGACTTACTTTTACTTGCATTACGGAACGTTTGCTACCCGTCGCATGCTTTCGGCTTATTGCAATGCTCTAGGACACGTTTCAACGATGTATTGTTAGCAATCTTTCATGACATGTTGAGAGACGATGGAAGTCTATATGGACGAACGTCTCGGTCTTTAGGGAATTCTTTTCAAAACGGCCTCTACGTTTAGACCACATGCTTCAAAGGTGTGTGAAGAACACCAACTTAAGTCTTAAGGGGAGAAGAGCTTTTTATGGTCAGAATGAGGGCATTGTCCTCGGCCATAAGATTTCTAAGAAAGGGATGAGGTTGACAACCCAAAATCGATGTCATTGCAAAATTAACTCATCCCACCACAGTCAAAGGTTTTAGGAGTTTTCTCGTGTCATGCCGGGTTTTTACCGGCGGTTCATTCAGGATTTCTCAAAAATATCCCCGACCAAATAACCCTTCTCCTTGAGTAAGAATACTCCATTCATCTTTTCCTGATGACCGGCCATTCGAGCTTTTTCCAAACATTGAAAGATAAACTTACGAAAGCTCCAATTGATTGCTACAAACTGGGACCTTCCATTTGAGCTTTATGTGCGATGTAAGGATTCGCATAGGTGCAGTTTGGTGGCAACGTCATGAGAAACACTTTCGGCTATCCATATGGCTAGTAGTAAGGACCCTGATTGAAGCACAAACGAACTACACATACGATACTGGAAAAAGAATTACTGCCATGTGTATTGCTTTCGAGAAATTCAGGTCTTACCCTCATCATGAACAAAAGGCATAGGCATAGGACCATTTCCGCCCTTTTAAGTATATCTTTGCAAAATAGGATGCCAAGGCGAGATTGCTCGATGGGTTATCCTCCTCCAAAGAATTTGACTTCAATGTTATTGATACTAAAAGGAGACGAGACTCGCAGCCGATCATCTTCCAGATTGGAAAATAACCCGTATGAAAACGCAATGTTCCTAAAGAGATAAATGAAAGTTTTCCTCTTGAGCACGTTAAATATGGTGACCTTTCGTGGAGATTCTAGGAACCGTGGTTGCCGGACTTTGCAAATTTACCACGCGGTGTAGATTCATTGTGTAAGGCATGTCGATACCAGCAGAAAAACAAGTTTTTCCAAAGATCGTTAATAACTAATTTCTGGGACGAACCCCTTCTTGTTTAAAATTTGTGGGATCAAGTGATCTGGCGATATTCGTGCACGGCAATGAAGCTTTGAGATTCTTCAGCTATGCCACAATGGGAACCCACAGGGGGACTTCCTGGTGGCAAACTCACAGCCAAAAAGATCTTTGACTCCGGTTTCTTCTGGCCCACCATCTATAAAGATGCCCAACGAGATTGTCAAGATTCTGTGAACTCGTGCCAACGTCAAGGAAAAACTTCACAAAACGTGGATGAGATGCCTCAAAATCCATCCAAGTTTGTGAAATCTTTGCCATTTGGTAGGCATCGATCTTTATGGGCCGTTCCCGTCTTCTACGAGGACACGTATATTCTCGTGGCAGTCGACCTATTTGTCCAAATGGGTTGAAGCGGAAAGCGCCCTCCCCACCATGATGCCCGAGCCGTATGTTTGCAAATTCTGAAATCTCTCTTCGCACAGATTTTGGTGATCCCCGTGCAATCATAAGTGATCGGCGGAACCCATTTTTGTAATGACCACAGTTTTGCAAGGTCATGCAGAAATATGGATGTTACTCACCGTCTCTCCACCGCTTATCACCCATCAAACAAATGTGGGCAAGTGGATGGCATCAATCGTGGCCTTGAAAAAAGAATCCCCTTGAAAGGACATAGGTGAAACTGCCTCCTGGTCGGATAAAACTAGATGATGGCACTATGGGCCTTCCGTACAGTTTACAAAACACATATCGGGTGTACTCCTTTCAAGTTGTGTTGGAAAGGCATGCCATCTTCCGATCGTGCTGAGCTCCATGGCCTACTGGGCCTTTAAAGCAAGCCAACTTCGATCCTATAATTACGGGTGATCACAGGAAGTTCAATCTCAATGAACTTAATGAACATTCGTGATCATGCCTTATGAGAACTCTTTGATCAATAAGGCCAAACCAAAGAGGCTCCATGACTCCAAGATCAAAAAACTGGGTTTTCAACTTCGGTTGATCGAGTCCTCCTCTTTAATTCCAGATTAAAGATTTTACGGGCAAACTAAAATCCCGTTGGATATGGCCCTTTCACCTTTCACTAGTGTATTTCCGTTACTGGCACTGTTGAGCTTCTCAAGCCAACGGGCCAAATTGCAACGTGAATGGTCATCGCTGTCAATGCATGTACTTTGGAGGACGTACCACACTATTGGTAGTTTCCAGATCTCAAAACTTTCCCCAAGGATCAATAAATCTTGTGATGGTCAGCATCGCGACCTAAACAGCGCTTATGGAGGCACCCCATGCTTATCCGTAGTTGTCATAAGTGTTGTTGTTTTGTGAGATAGCTTGTCTTTTCCATTACCCGTGTTTCCATGTTGTTGTTATTGTTTATTGTCCAGGATTGCCCGGATTGTGAAGACTCTCAGTTTTGTCATTCATCAAGAGTTTCACATCCTCAGCTTCATTTTGGGATCCGATATCTAATCTTATCGGACTTAACGTTTTTATTCTTTGGCATAACTCATTAACGCGCGCCTTAGGTTTATATGTAATACCCTTCCAAAACTCGAAGGACGATGTTTAGTTTAGTTGGGGGGGTATCTTCGATTTGATGTTGCCTGCAGCATTGTTACACGTAAACGCGTTTTTACCACCAAAATACACAAAAAATGAAAAAATTGAAAATTTAATTTTTCAAAAATATAACAAGTGTTTTGTCCACCAAGTTTTGCTTTTCTTGTGGGTAGAATAAGTATTTTTTGACTTAGAATCGGGGCGTGTTGTAGCCCTAGCTAGTTCCTTTTAGGCACAGCTTTCACGAGATTCTATAGCTTTGGAATTGTAAAATGTGAAGAACGAGAAATGTTGAGTTAATATAAAGTTTAATGTGCTAAGCTAAGATTCTTCTAAAAACTTATACGGAGTAACTTGTGGTTTTCTCTCCTGTGTGAATTTCTAATCCGCCCTAATCATACGTACTCAAGTTATTCAACTAAGTCAATCGAATTTGTTTTCAGAAAAAGCTTCAAATTTGTAACTTGAGTTTCAAAGGAGATTTGTAGTGATTTTAAAGTAAATGAATGAAATTTGAATGCAAAAATGCATAAATATGGGAAATTTTGCCAAGGGAAGCATGCAGTGTTATTATGGAACAAGTTAATGATGTGTCGTGATCATCCACTCCGCTAGCAACGAGGTGGGGGTTCAAACTAAGAGTTTTACTTCTAGGGATTTGGTGCATATGTCGTGTATATCTCAATTGAAGAAAAGGTCTAGAGTTCGAGGGCTTCAAACTAAGGACTCACATATCCTTAGCCATTTTAGAAGAAGGTTGTTGATGTGAGTTTCCACTCACGCTACAACGGGGTGGGTTTTCAAACTAAGAACAACGGTCGTTGGTTTGTGTTATCCTACTCCATTAACCACGAGGTAGTGGGTCCAAACTAAGCAACGCATTCCTAAGCTTTCAAGAACTTATGATACTATGATGTTGAATATGTTGCAAAAAGTTCTAATGTTTAAATCTCGAATCAAGTAAACGAAGTCTTAATAAGTTGTTGCTTTGAGTCATGATTTCATTTTGAATTATGACTTGAAATAAGTTGGTTTATGGTTAACTTAAAATGAGTACACACATTCGATCGTATATAATGTTGGAGTTGGAAAATTCTCAAGTCATAAGTAGGGAGGGCGTAACATATATACTTTATTAATCGATAAATGATCTTGTTTAATTGCTTGCTTTTGGAACTTGTGAAAAATCAGAGGCGATGAATTTATCCGTCAGGACATCCGTAGATCACTTACGGACGTTCTCATTCATGATCCCTCAATTAATGTACTTTAGTGTTATTAATAAAGCAGAAAGTCAAAAAACTTGTTAATAAAAAATGAGAAATCCAAATATTAGTTGTAGTTAGTGTAAATTTCAGAAAATGTTGAAAACGGGGCTTAAATGTTACTTTCATAACATTGCGTGAGGACACACAATACCTTAGTTTGGGGGATTTGATAATGTCTTAAATTACACATATCTTTTACTCTAAAAACGAGCTTTTTTAAATGACTCAAAATACAGACAAAAAAACTGCAATATATGTTTGTTTAGGCATTTGTATTGTGCAGAAGTGGATATCAACAAAAAGACTAGAAAACATGCCCAAATGACAAAACTGAGCATGGAATGGAAAAGCCTGTGCAAAATCAAGGCCAAAGTCCAAAAATGCCGAGTCAGAGTCAATACAGATGAATCTAGCAGTCAAACACGAAGCCGAACTGAGAATACTATGGATGCAATCTAACCCATCTGATGGCCAGGAAAGCCAATATATAACTCTATGAAGAATGTGTAGACCAATATGGGCCCTCATCAATTTTCATCAGCACCTTTGTGTGCAATTGGACAAAGACTGTGAAGGACTTTGAAGGGCCAAATCCATAGCCCATAGTTACGCAATCTCCAGCCCATTGTACACACGAAATACCCACTTCATAACCTTTACTTGGTGCTTGAAAAGCCCAATACATAAGCCTAATCCTTATTGTGGCCCATAAACCTAAACCCTATTGGGACCCATAGCACAAACCCAGACCATACCCTTTTTATAAAACTTTAGGGACTAGAATTGTCATTTTTAAAAATAGGTTTTATAAAAAAAAAATGGTATTTTACTAAAGGGGACTGAAATTGCAATTTTCCAACAACTTGTAATCCCTTAAAGAATAAAGGGACTTTAAACGGACCAATGGTCATTTCTTTTATTAGTTTAACAGGCAAGGACCATTTTTGCAAATTTCCAAACCATTTTAATTCTTTTGTTTATAAATTGCAGGGACCATTCTCGTCACTTCATAGAACCTATTTTATAACTGAAAGCTTTAAAAAAGGAAATGAAAAGAAGAGAGAGAGTTGAGGGAACTGTTTTTTTGCATCTTTTCCAAGATTAACTTTTATACCTGCATACACCCTTGTTACCCTCAACCCGCTTACCGACCAAAACCCCTTACACCCTTTTTTCCCAGGTTTCTAGCCCTAAAAGCACCTCCCTAGTTACATCACAGCTCCCAACCATACTCATTTCCCACATCTCCAGTCCCCTATAACCCTCTCCCCTGGCAAAATCACACAACCCGAAGACCCCTTCAATGGTTGAGATGAAGAGAAGCAAACGAAGGGTTAGGATTGCTTAGGATTGCTTTGTACACTCACAGAAACACAACCCAAGAGCTAGAAGTCTTTGAAGACTTCTATAAAAAGAGAAGAGAACAAGACTTTTAAGAGGACCCTGTTTTTACTTTTCTTAGTTTAAAATTTAATTAAAGCTTGCTTTATAATTGTTGTACTCAGTCTATTGTAAGTTTTTGTTGTAATACTTTCGTTTTTTTTTATAAAGAAAAGATGTGTTTATGAAATTGCCATTGTAGAAATTTTAAACTCACCCCATTGTTCTTAATTCTGGTTTCTAATTTTTATGAAGGGCTTGCTTCTAAGTTGTCAAAGGCAATTATTACTACATTTCTCAGCTCTAAAATTTGCATCTAAAACAGTTAACAAGTTTTTATATATATTAAGGGAGTGTTTGGCACTATAGGTAAAATGGGTCATATGGGGTCTATCATGGGTTGTAACCACTCAGCCAACTTTGGCTGATGTGTGTTTGGGTTTTATTAAGCCATTTAAATCCACCACTTTTAGTTTGAAAATAATTTTTTAAGTGTTTTCTATATTCTGTCAATAGTTTCCATAAGCCACATGTCGAGCTAAACCACTTTAGATGTGGAGACAGGATATAGCACACTTAGTTTGTGCTTATTTGGAGTGTTTTAGCCAATTTAACCAACCAATATGTTCTGTCTTTTAACTCACCAAAGTTTGAAAGTCAAAGCACCATTAAAGTCTTCTTTGGAAATCCCCCATTTTCAAGACACAAATCAGAAGCTTGTTTTATCCCTAATGGCTCAAACTTTGAAAATAAGCTCTATTTTGCACTTCCCTTATTAATCTGTTTTGGGGTTTTATTTTGGCTAAAAGCTCCTTAAGGCTTATTTCAATAGCTTAACCAGCCCTTAAGCTCTCACTGACTTCTTCTCCTGTGCTGGCACCATGATTAGCCCCTTTTATCTAGCTTATTTTTTATTAAGCTCTTAGTTATTTTAGCTTTTATATGTAGCTTATTACTAGTTCTTTAAGTCCCCAAAATCTTATAGCTTATCTCACCCTTTAGCTTAGCTTATTTAGGGCTTATTCTAGAAAACTTAGCTTATTTAGGACTCCCCTCTCCCTATTTATTTGTTTCCCATAGTTGTAGCTTATTTTGCTAGCTTAAATCCTATAAAAAGAAAAATATGGCTTATATGTTATTAAGTTTCTGGTAGTCTCAAAAAGTATCTTTCTGGCTTATTTAGTGGGATTTCAGTTATGTGCCTTTTTATAAAAAAAATGTTCTCTAGTTCCCAGTTAAGTCCTTTATATCCTTTTCTCTGTTAGCTCCCTATAGTTAACTTTAGTACGTTTTATTTTAAATTTAAATAATTAAAGTTAGTGTTAAATTTAATTAGTTTAATTACTTTTTCTTTAAACAGTAAAATTTGGGCATTTTTATATTTTTAGAATTGTTAACTTTTTCTTTATTTAATTTTATTTTTTCAGAATTTTTATAACTTTTATTTTTTTGTCTTTTTCTATTTTCTTAGTTTTAATTAGTTATTAATCTTTATAAATTCATAAAAAATCCAAAAATTAATAAAAAAATATTTTTCTTTTTTATAAAATTTTCTTTTGTCATTTAGTGTCTAGGAAAAATATAAAATTTAGTGTAGGCTTAATTTTTCTTAAATTTCAGTCTTAGACCCGTTTTACCGGGTGCGTTTTACCGTTTCTTTTCGTTTAGCATTCAAACGACCTCCGTTTTAATTCTAGTTTTTTTATTTTTCAAATTAAGTTAATTAGAATTTAATTTTGATTTTTAATTTAATTTAGCATTTATTTTTCTTAATTTTTAGTATTTAGGTTTCCCGATACCTGATTCTGTTCCCCGTATTTTAGTATAGATTTAATTTTAGGATTTCCCTATAACTAATTTTGTTTCCCGTAGTTTTTAAGATCCCCATTTCCTATATCTATTTCCCGTAGATTAAATTAGGTTTTATTTAATTAATTTTAGTTGTAATTATATCAGTGTTTCCATCATATCTAAATATTCTCCATCATTCAATTTCTCATCAAACCAGGATTACTTTCAATTGCAGCCTCGTTGGGACATACGACCCGGGAATATCTCTTCCGGAATCTTTTTATCATTGATTCTTATATATTTAATCTCTTTGTGTAGAATTTGACCTTTTGCCTTGGAAAAGGGCATTTGGTTAAGATTTGCATTTGTGTTATTTTATATATATACTATTCCACGAATCAGATAACTATGAGGACCGAACGAATGAATGTCTATGAGGACCAAACAAGTGAATCCTAGTGAGGACCGAACGAGTGGATCCAGTATGGATCGAACAAATGTATCATATGATAGACCGAACGAGTGAATCATTGAATGGACCGAACGAGTAAACATTATCATGGACCGATCGAGTGTAAAATGAATGGAAACAGAACTAGTACATACTTTTGTGCGTCAAACCAATAAGTTTATAGTGTGATCTAATTGAGTGCTAATGTGTTAGAAGCATAACCAATGTGTTATTATTTCCTCGATTGAATTGTTTGCTTGAGGTGAGTCTCATAGCCCCTATTTTACTTGTTTTAAACTATTTTGAGGGAGAGTACATCTCATTTACAAACATCGTTTACAATTGCTCATTTAACAAACTTGTTTTCTTGCTCGGTTACAAACTCATTTACATGCTCGTTTACAAACTCGGTATTTACTTTTATTGAACGTCACTAATTGCTAAACACTTTTCATGATATTGTGAGTGAAGAAGTAGTCAGGACACACTTTTCATAATATTGTGAGTGAATCAGTAGTCACAACACACTTTTTATGATACTGTGAGTGAAGCAGTAGTCACAAAACACTTTTCCTGATACTGTGAGTGAAGCAGTAGTCACAACACACTTTCATGATATTATGAGTGAAGTAGTAGTCACAACATACTTTTCATGATACTATGCGTGAAGCAATAGTCACAAAACACTTTTCATGGTACTGTGAGTGAAGCAGTAGTCACAAAATACTTTTCATGATATTGTGAGTGAAGCAGTAGTCACTAAACACTTTTGGTATCTCGTAAATACTTTACTTAAACCTATGAACTCACCAACTTTATGTTGTCATTTTTAAGCATGTATTTCTTAGGTATAACTCGTATGGATATTTATTAAGTGCATTGGAGTTCGCATTCATCAAGACCATTTCTCATGGATTTTCTCTTGCACAAAAACATCCTTGTTGTATTAAAATTATGATTTTCTTGTTATACAAACTCATTAGACCACTTGTTAAAAACTTATTTATTTCCAATGTATCAATGATGATACTTTTTAAACAACTCATATAGAGGTCGTTCTCTTAAATCTTGTGCTTGTGTATTATGAAGTAACGCCCCCAGTTACCATTCCGCTGCCATATATTTTGGGGGTGTTACACTAAGCCATTAGATAATCTGAGATTTTCAATCTTAGAAATAAAGGCTTCAGTCCCATTGGGATGTTCAACTTTAATTATAAGATGTGAAATATCATAGACATTATTTAATTCCTTATCGGTGTGAGTCATGTGTTGATTTATCCGTGAATCAACAATTTTTCCATCAGAAATCACTTTTGTTTTCATATCAATTTTTGAACAAAAAAACTTGTTGAAAATTTCATCAAAAACTCTGCTGTTATTAAACGAATTACCCGCCATATTAGCTCATACATTCTTTCCATTTATAGAATTATCTTTGATGAGAGTAGACAGTTGTTCATCTGTAAATCCAGTAGAAGAGTTGGACCTAATAGTATTATTATTAGAAAATTTTATGCCTTTAAAATTTTGTCCAGCTTTCTTTTTTCCAAAATCAGCAGGATAAGCAATGAGTTTAAACATCTGTCAATGGTATGACCATTGAAACCATAATTTTTACAAACCAACCCAGAACCCTCACCTTGTCTATTATTATTGACATTATTTGGTCTGAGTATATTATTAGAAGTCTGATTTCTTTGAAAATTCCCTTTATTAGGCACATTAGAAACAAAAGTAAAAGCCTAGGACCTCTGAGGGGTGCCAGAAATGCTACCATAAGCAACTCTGTGAGATTCGTCACAAGAAATACTGAAATAGTAGCATAAGCATTTCTGACATCAGGCAATATTTCTCCAGAGAGAATAGAACCTCTTATTTGCATATAAGTATCATCAAGACCCATCAAAAACTGCATTAGTTTTATTAATTGATTATGTTTTCTAAAACCATCAACAGCATGACAAGTACATCTAGGTAACTTAATCAAGGCATCAAATTGTTTCCACATAGCATCTAACCTATAATAATAATCAGTAATAGAGGACCCATGTTGTCTTAAAGTATGAATTTTATGATGCAGATTAAATGTAACAGGCCTATCTACTTTATCAAAGGTTTCTTTTAATTCCTCCTAAACATGTTTAGCCCTTTTAAAAAAAATTATACCAAGAAAGAGTTCCTCATAAATAGAATTTAAAATCTATCCCAAAACAATAGCATTCACCCTATCCCATTGTTTGCCTAGAACTTCATCAGTATTAGACCTTCTACAGGATCCATCTATAAAACCAGTTTTATTTTTGCCTTCTAAAGCAAGAAGCATAACACAAGACCAAACTTGATAATTCGCAGTTCCTTTTAGTTTAACCGATACAATAGTTAAAGTAGCATAATTATTAGGATGTTAATTCAATTGATCACTAACATCCAGTCTACTTATCCAAGTGACTGAATCATCAGCAACAAATTCATCATCAGTATACCCATGAATAGACATTTTATCAGAAGAATAATTAAACAACCAAAAGAAAGGAAGAAAGAAGTTCCTAGGAATCCACACCACTTATAGTGGCAGATTAAGGGCTGATAGACACAATAACAAGCAATAACAAATCAGAACAATAACCAACAACTACAATAACAACAAATCTCCTACCAAGAATATCAACTCCACAATAGTGCCTCTACCTATCCTCCAGTAATTTAATGCAATAAAGTAATGAACAAAATTTAAAGAAAGAGTGAGAGGTGTTACATTGGCCTTAAAAAATAAGCAGCGGAAACCAAACCTACTATTCTCTTGATTCACTTAGTCAAGAGTAATAGCAGATATCTAATAGCAAACCAATAACCCAATAACCAAGATCCACAAACTCTAATTTCTCAAAATTAGGTAAATCAACCAAGATCACCCAAGAACTTTCAACAATAATAGGTCTGTTAATTAAAGATACTTAATCAACACCAGAAACTTGTATAGATCAAAACCCCCCAAAAATCTATAAACCCTAATTTTTTAAAAGTTAGGCGTTTATCAAAAAACTTATAGATCTGAATAATTCAAACACAGATCTATCAATATACACTAGTTAATTGAAAGTGTTGATAGAAATAATGCCTATAAACATTATTAATATTTTTCACATCTTTACGTTTTGATAATCACAAAATATAAAAACATTCAATGTAAAATTAAACGTAAACAAGTAATTAGTAGTAAATTTTCATTTCGAAAATTATATCACTTAAAGGTATGAATAAATAAATGCTTAATGCATTTTATGATGAAAGAAATTTTTTATTCAACCTCACACTTTTAAAAAATGTTGTAAACATTTTTATAAACATTACAAAACATTTTCTACAATTAAAAGAAATGAAGCTGGGGGTTTGCTTCAAGACAATAGTGCTTGAGTGTGGACTTACCCTTAGATCTTAGTTTTGATACTGATTTGTTTCTTTTCGAGACCTTCGTTATTTTGGTTATTTCGTTGGAATTTTGTCCAATGAGAACTATGTACCTAAGTCATGCTACTTATTTTCCTTTGTTATTTATTAAGACTTCCGCTGTTTTATTTACGGTTGTTATGATTTTTTTTTTATTATAAATGAATGCATTTGAAGTCACAAACAACCATATTTGTAATACTTCTCCCTCTAGGTCGGGGCATTCAAAATAGTTGAATTGGTAATTTTCGTACTAAATGGTTAGAAGGCACATCCAATTGACAACCTGTGTGGAGTTTACGCATCGCTGGTTCGAAACACCGACTAAAGAAGAAGTCAACTTCACGCAGACCAAATTCTCGCTTGCTTGTCTTCAAATTGGAGATACCAATGACTGTTTAAAAGGTACAAAATTACTTTAAGGTTATTTGCCTCAATTCCACATCCGAAACTACTAAGTTTAAAGACCTTATATATGCCAAAGTACATTGGACGATAATTATGGGCACTTTCTTTATTTGTTCATCCACTGCCTCAACCTCACTTTGTTTAATTTAAACTCAACCTAAAAGTTAATAAAAGTTTATTATTAAACATACTATGGAGTTGTATGCATGCTTCTTCATTACAAATTTTGATTCAAATATCAAAAAATAAAATAATACCCTTAAACTTAAGTCTAATGCCATCTATTAAAGACACTTGAAAATTGCGATTAAGTCAAGTGAGACCTTGACATATCGAAACGAAAGAAAAACATCATGATTGATGAGACCTCAATGGATGAGTTAGCGTTCTTAGATTAGAACAGACTTATTATAGGTTACTTATGTGAGATCTATAAACTCAAGGAAAAAGAAATGTATGAAACATGTTACAATGCAACTAGTTTAGCAATGTAAATCCCATACATATCTAGAAATTGAAAAATGTTGTCAATTACATGTTCGACAAGTTAACCACGTTGATACATTCATCCCAATCAGATAAACTGATGTGATGAGTTTATGTCAATGTGGGGTTCTAGTTTCAAGTAAATTACTATGATTATTATTAATAATTACCGGTAATTTATATAATTTTCTGAAAAAAAGGTATTATCGAAATTCTATAATTTGAATACTTTTTCTGTAGAAATGGCTCATTCCGAAATAAACACTTTAAAGTCTGCTTCAAGACGTTCTTCGAACGAGAAACTACTGACTGTGCCCAATTTCAATGACTGTTATCGCTCGCTAAGATTGTACTTGAGAGTACGGATACTTTTGAACTATTTGTATAAGCCTTGTCCTGGACAACCCGCTGATACTGCAACTGAGCTGAAAAAGGACAATCAAAGCAGAATATAAAAACACTCTGATTGGCTAGTATTAATGCTTGGAAAAATTCACCTGCTCTCAAAGGCATTTTAAAATTATCACCCCAAAAATATGCTGGCTGAACTTTCAAAAAATGTTTTGAAAACCTCCCGCTGTAGAGAATCTACGATCTGGTGGATGCACAACATAGTTAGCCGACAGGCCCCTGGTAAACGCAGTTATGAACATGTCTTGAAATGCAAGGACTCAGGACCAATTACAGTACACTGGGGAAACCAACGACAATGAATATGGCTGTTAACTAATCAACAGGTCCCTTAACAAGGATTTAGGTGATTAGTTAAAAACATCAAATGCCTTGCGTGGGAAAAGACAGTTACTGAGCTACACGCACTGCAATTGACTTCAAAATGTTTGTGAAAACAAAGTCACCTACTCCTCAGTATTTACAATACCAAAGGGTAGAGAAAACAAGCCAAAAACCCAAGCGAACAAGAAGGACAAAGGCAAGGGCAAGGCTGATAAGAACTAGCAAGAGTGATGCCTTATCACCAAGCCTAAGCCTAATCCTTTGAAGAGAAAGGAAAAATCATAATTAGGATCAGCTTGTCACCACTAAGCCACCTTGCTGGGCAATGGAAGTAGAGAACGCCCTCATTTAATATCGAAGAGCTTGCGTGCAAATAAGAAGAAATCTGAGCCCGTGCTGCAGTTTTCAGGAAGCCCCCCAACTTTATTTTGCAATTTAGTTATTCATCTAACTTACAAATTAAATTTCCTGGTATATAATACGGAGCGTTATTCATGTTTGTATAGCTGCAGGGATTTAAAGAAGAAAGGAACTATCTTATGGGGATCAATATCTGCACTTGGGCAATGGAAACACAAGCAGCTTTGAATCCATAGACTGTTTGATTTAGTTTTTACCTGTCGTTTTATTACAAAATTAAATAAACATTTGTTATTTGCCCTTCTATTGTTAGAGGTTGTTTCGGCCTTTCCAATGTTTGTTGATCTTGGTTTTCATCATACTATTGCTATTAATGTAATTTTCTTTTCTTTAAATGGTATATCCATTTTTAGTGATAATAATTCCGAATGTGTTTTGAATTGACATAATAAACAATGTCCCCCAATGATAATAATAAATTCTATTTATCTTAGCATCTATAAAGAGAGAAAGTTATACTTGGAATTCTTTCTCTATCTTTGGCACTGTAACTTGCCCAAATTGGCAAGACTCGCATTGCAAAAGCTTCATCGTGAAGTTCTTTTGGAAATATCGATGAGGAATCAGTTGATAAATCGAATCTTGTATTTCTGGGAAATGACAAAGAAACCTTTTTAAAAAAAATATGAAAGGGCTGACAATCTACTGTTTAATACATACGGGAAGTATGCGACCACTTAGGAACATGTGTACAAGGAAAGGTGCTAGCTACTTCCTTAACCTTATACGGATGATTTAAGGTCTTTATGATATTTTTATTTACTAAAACATAAACATGGAGGTATTTGAAACCTTTAAGGTTTTCCACACGCAAAGCGAAGGAATAGAATCGCAACTATTAAAGTAAAATTAAAGCTCTCGATCCGAACTTTAAGCTCGACAAAACACACAACCCTTGGTGGTGAATATTTAAGCCAAGAGTATTTAATAGATTATCTAAGTGATAATGGAATAGTTCAAATTCGTACTTCTCCATAGAACCCAGAAACAAAATGGTGTATCTGAAAGGAGAAATCGTACATTATTGGATATGGTGCGATCTATGTTTAATCTTACTACTCTACCGTTATCCTTTTGGGATTATGCCTTAGAATCTGCTGTTCGTATTCTTAATATGGTCCCCACTAAGAGGTTGATACGACACCATATGAAAATGGCTGCAAAGCGCCGAACTTGTCTGTATTTAAAGGCTGGGGTTCGAGGCGTATGAAACGTGACTCAGCTGATAAACTCCAACAAAGATCTGTTAAGTGTATCTTTGTAGGATACCCTAAGGAAACTATGTGTTACTACTTTTATTTTTCCACCAGAAAAACAAAGAATTGTTGCTAGAGTATGAGAATTTTCCCTTAAAAGAGATCCACTTGGTCTCCAAGGTTTACATAGGGTGTTTGTTTGGACGAATAAGACAAGAGGGGGGGGGGACCAATATGGTTTTCAATATTTTAATATGTTAGTGCTCCTTGTTTGATTTAATTTCTAACCCTTTCATGCATATGCTTATATTTTAAATAAAACACGATTCACGCAAGTAACGAAACGAATAACGGTATCTCCAAAAATTAAGAAATTTTAAATATTGCCTTAAAATATAAAAACGTGGCTATTGCCAAAATACTACAACGTTTGGTGTCCCGGCGATGATTCTCAGATAAATACCGGGAAAACTTCCCGGTTAAACGTAAAAGTTAAACGAAACTTTAAAAATTCAAATTAGCCACCGGTAACGGCTAAATTAATGAATGGAAATTTACGAGGTGTCACATTCGCTCTTGGAGTAAATCAAGATGTCGTCAATAAAAACGATCACGAATTTATCTAAGTACGGTTTGTACATGTAACATCCGGCAATTTTCGAAACTTTAAATGTCTATGTTACCTTTTGACATTTTGGGTCCGGTTCGAATTTTTTTAAACATTTGGACTTTTTACCGTCGCATAAAAACAATTGTTCGGTAGCCTTTGTAATTTTCAAAACATTATTTAAATAATAATCTTCATTATTTATTAATTATCTCTCATTATAGTCTAGTACATGTGTTCGGTTCCTGAGACTTTCAAATTACATGTGAAGGGGTTCACTATTAAAGAATTATAATCAATTAGTGTTAATGCCTAATTATTGCTATCATTTGGTATTCCTAGCACTATTTGTGAATTTATACTATTCTAAAACTCTTCCTAGCCACTATATTGGAGATTATATTATTATTTAAATACTAGTCATAATACTATTCCTATACTATTCCTTAGCACTATTTGAAATATATATATTATTCTTATACTATTCATAATCTATTCTAATACTATTCTAGCACTTATTTGAGAATATATACTATTCTATCTTTTAAATTTGAATCAGTGATGAGACGTACTAAGTGCATAGAGAAAGAAATAGGTTAATAGGTAGGGTAAGATGTATGGAATATAAGGATGGTGTGCAATTATTTTTTTTCGAATTGGTCAAGGTCTGTGTGACTTTAAATTGTTAGTTGCTATGTCTTGGGATGGGTAGTTAGTGTACGAGATAATAAATTATATTAAGGAAAAACTATGGCTTGTCGTGGATTTAGGTTTATTCAAGTAAATTATTTTTCGGTCAAAGATTAACAGTGTTACTTCAATAATTTACCGCAAAAGTTATTAATTAATATTATAAAACAATTATTGAAATGTTAATCAGTAAAGTAAATATCATTTTTATTGGAAAAAAAATGATTTGGAATAAAACAATTGGCGCAAGATTCGTTAGACTCGAAATCGACCGTTAACGAGTTCAAACGAGTCCCGAACCGTTAGTTATCAAAAAATACAATTTTTATTAGTAAACAATTCATCTTTATTATCTTGTACTTGTCACTTTACTTTTTTTAAAACTTTTATTATAAATAAAAATTTTATATCATTTCTTTCATTTCATTTTTTTATATACACACACTTAAATTACCTTCCCCTCCATTAAAATCCGGCCACACAGTCTCGGTCGGCGCACCAGCCGTCGTCTGTCGGCCAACCCACACACGCCCGCGGGGAAAAATTTTCTGGCTAGTTTTCCGGGCGAAACTCCAAAATGCTCCCCTTCACCCGCCCCCCCCGATCTATCCGATCTACTCACCACACGAACCTCCTCCAGTCACCGAACTCCTATCCTCTCTTCATCCAACCACCAAGGCTGCGGGTTTGGTTTCTCCGGACCCAAAAAAAGGGTGCGTTTGTTGTTCGGGCCAGCGGCGGAGTACGCTTGAGTTCGCGCCGTTAGCAGTCGTCGACCCAACCTCTTCGGTGTTGTTATAAGTTCTTGTTTTACTTGGGTTCTGTTATTTTTTGTTGTTTTTTAAATGTGATGAATGTTGGGACATTGCGTTTAGACTAGTTGTGCTTGGTTGAGTGATCGGGCATGAAGGCAGTGTATAGCGTTAAGTAAGAGTTTTGTAAGCGAATATTTTTTTTTTTTTGGGGTTCGAAAAAAATAATTTTGGCATTTTGGTAATATCGACTAAAACAGAATAGTTTAGCACGTATTTCGGGTTTCTGTGACTTTGTTAAAATGATATTTTTGATTTGATAATATCGAAGAGGGTAACTTGTGAACGGTTTCGGTAAAATTGAAGCCCCGTATCTAAAAACGAAACGAAGTATAAGCAAATTAATGTTACGGAAAATACATGTTAAAATTGACAGCTATTTTAGGCAAAAATAGCTGCTGGTCCGATTTTCAACGTCAATTTCGGGCATTTTCGAGTCCGTTTCAGCCTTCCGGGAAACCCGAAAGCTGCTCGGAGCGGACAGTTTTTGTATAAAGTTTTAAACTTTTTGGTCAAACTTACGAAAGTTGTGATTTAGCGGTTTCAAAAGTTGGTCAAAACAGCAGCATGGTTTTTATAAAATTTATATTGCATCAGATTTAATAAGAGGCATTTTGGTATTTTCTGTCGAGATTCCAAGTCTCGGCCAAAACTAAAATGTCGTCGGGGGATGTTCATTGTCCGATAAATCTCTTTTTCTCCGAGTCGTGATGAAAACCTTATTAGTTGGCTTCGTTTGGTATCTGGTACGGGCTGATTTGGGTCAAAATGTATAAAAGATGTAAAAAGACATATAAATACTTATATAGTCTTATAAGTGCAAAATGTAATTAAAAAATGTTAAGTATTAAAAAGATACTTAGGTGTTATAAATTTACCATATTAAGGTAACTTTCCTTTAAAATAAATAGTTTCGATATAGAAAGTTTTTAATCTATAGTAACGTAAGTTTAAAAGCGTAAGAAATTGTCTAGAACTCAATGAGTGGGAGGTGGTTTCAGGATTTAAGTTCGCGCAAGTGGATCCTATCACTGTATGTTTATATAGAATTATATATATGATTTTGCCCGCCTCGATGTATGTTAGTTTATGGATGATAAATTAATGTTGTGTGTTTATGATCGAACTCAAGATCACGGGAGTACACTCATTACGAGTTAACAATTAATAAAAATATATTTGTTAATTTTACACCGTAACGTTTAACGGTCGTGTTTAAGTATTTAAAGGAAAAAAGGCTAACGACCATTAGGCAAGGACGAGTACATAATTCATAATTGATGTTACATAATGTTACATAATTAATGAATTGATGTTACACAATTGATGTTACATAATTAATGAATTGATGTTACATAATTGATGTTGCATAATTAATGAATTGATGTTACTTGTTCACCAAGTATTAGGGTTAGGGTGCCTATATAAACACCCATATGGAGAGGTGAAAGACACACAATAATCCCTAAACTCTATCACTCCTTTGTCCTACATTCGACCCCATAACCTTGGGTTGATCGGATCGAATCGTTCGTTTAAACGCTACGTGTTATCAAGCTAGTGATTGGTTAACTCGATACATAGCGTGTGTACAAGATCGTGATACAATCTTCCTTTAGATTGTTCTTGGATTGTTTTCGTATAAACCCTAATTAGGGTTCTTGGAGATAATCCCTAAGCAATTTGATTCTTGTTCGGGCTAGAATCAAAAGGTATGTAACCCTAATTCGGTTAATTATTCAAACATGTTATTTGATCATTTATTTGCTTCCGCTATTCTATGCTTTGATGTTATGGTTTAATATAATTGTTATGAAAGTATAAAACCTTCAGTGGCATCACGAGCCATTTTAACATGTTGATAATTACCGAAACCTAAAATCAATAACTAATATTGTATTGATGTTAAAATACATGATTTAGGGTTTTATAATTTTTTTTTTCGAAATTTTTTATATATGAAACCCTAAAGTACATGTTTTGATTAAAGAGGTTTAATATACATGATTAAATTGTTATGACATGTATGTGGGTTACGATCCTTACGGGATAATTGTTACCTTATTCTTGATTTATATTACGTTACTTTGGGTAACGAGAACTGTCTTTGGAAATTTGAATCAGTTTGGATTCACGACTTGTTTTGACAACTTGATATTGAATTGGGAACTATGTTTGGACATCTACTCTTTTCTAAAACTATATTTTGTGTACATAATCTTGTGAGTTCATCAACTATTTCGATAGTTGACCGTTTTTATCATGCTTTTCAGGTGATATTCGTAAAGTGAAAACTTAGTGCATTGCAATTGGACATATTCAAGATGTCTACTTTCTTTCAAGTTATTGTCATTTGTACTTTGCAAACTTGTACTTGGAAATGTTGTAATTCGGATAATTTTCTTTTATCTTAATTCATGTATGGTGTTTTATCTATCATCTTGTGTGATGTTTATTAATATGTTACACCTTGCGTTCCGCCTTGGTGGGGTGTGACACTTGTCATTATCATAAAACCAACGACCTATATATACATTACACGGATAGGGCTTTGAGCCCAAAATAATTATGAATACAACTCATCATGACTAGGACAAGCAATAATATTGATTGATATAGCAAATATGTTGATTGATATTTGCCAACTAATACATCTCTCTTTGGTGAAAAGTATAAAGTTATAATTAGAAATCTTTAAATTGAAGATGCAAGTACAAGAGACTTGGGATAAAGGTAGTTATATTCGGTTGAGGCGCAGCACAGAATTTTGCTTATATGCACCACTCAAAAGCTTCGACTTAATGTTGTATACTAGTACCAACGAACATGGAAGTTCCATATCAAAGATAAACTAAGGCATATTATCCAGAAATTCCTTGTTGCGTTTTCGATTCATCTTGTCAGTCATGCATGAATTGGAGGGATGTTTTAGGCAAATACATATAACCATTAAAAGTATTTTGTCTAATAACACTTAATTGGTTAAGTGGACCAAAAACAGACCCGCAAGAACATCTATTATTGGATAACAATTTTTTAGGTCTACTGTTTTGTCGCAAGAACATGTATTATTAAAGTGCATAATGTATAACAGAATACAGATACAAATAAAAAAGTTGAAACTATCAAGTACCCAAAAGCTCCATACAAATTTTGTGGTTGAAGGCGAGATATGAGAACAAAAGCCTCATGCAAGTAGGAGTATCTTCCCAATATGTGCACTGGTTTCCATAAGCTTGTGACCCTCTCCTGCTTCTGATAGAGGCAAGTACTTATATACAACAGGTTTTACCTTTCCTTGTGCAATCGCCGGCCAAACATTCTTCTCCACTTCACTCACTATTTCAGCTTTCTTTTCCAAACTTCTTGTTCGCAGACCAGCACCTGCATCAAACAGATTTATTAAAGAACATGTATCATGCTGTACAATGAAAGAACCAAAAAAGAATACGGTAGTGGTGCATTTAGCATAATTTGTATTTCCAAATGATCGGCAAAAAAGTCAAGTTCATGAAACACTAGAGTTCATCATAGCCTATTTAATTGCAGTCATGTTTGTTTCCATCACAAACTAACCATTGGAATGCCAAAAAGAGTACTAAAAACAGCAACAACAATACCCAATCCTGGGGCGGTGTATGGGGGAGGTAAGATGTAGAAAGACGTACATCTACCCGAGGGTAGTGAGACTCCTTCCAAAAAAGCGTACCAAAGTTGGCAAGAATTAATGATCTTAGAAATCAATTACCAAAGTTGGCGCTCTTCTGTCTTAAACTACCAAAGAGTGTTCTGTTTACTTTGATAACTCAGTTCACTTTTCATCATTTCTCAAAACTCATAACTATGACAATAAGAAGATGATAGAAGCATAAATTAAGGAAAAGACGCCGCAGTCAATGAAAATTTCAAATTTTGACTAATGATATATAGTAAATGAAAAATGTGAACTATTTGTCAAATGTCAAAAATAGCCTTCTATATTATGTGAACATAAATAAACATAGTCAGCAATTTGTAGCGCTAATAATGAACATATAGAAAAAAAGTGTCTTGAAATCTTCCAGAAAGTATTTATATTAAGCTAAGCATCTTTGAGTTAAAATAACATACAATCAAGCATCAACAGGGCCTAAAAGCTATGTTCAGGATGAGACAGGGTTCAACAGGTTAACAAAAATTTGGAATATAATCCAAGATGAAATAAACACATGATACTACAATAAAACCTTTTCAGTCATGCTGGAATAAATACAAATAATACAGCATAATGCATGTGCATCATGAAAGGATAGTTTAGCATACATACCTTGCACAGTGAGCCGTTTCGCCAGCAACAATGATATATTTGCTTCTGTTTTCACTCCACCCATGAAACCAATGATGAAAAGCCTGCCATCGATAGCTAAGCTTTCTAGGTTCTTCTGGAAGCAGGATCCACCGATGTTATCCAGTATAACATCAACCCCTATTGTTTGTCTCTTCAAGTGTTAGATGCTAATGAAGTAAAACTGAGTAATTGATACTATTTCATAAGTTAACTGTAACAATGCGTAAAAGAAGACTACTTTTGAAAGAAAAATTTCTCAACTTTAAAAAATGTAGACAGAAAATACAATCATTTACATCCGATGAACTCTTGAAAAAGAAACAATTTTTGGTACAAGTTCACAAGATGGTCTGTTTGCAGTATTCACCAAGTACAACCATGTGGAAAGTCGATGACTCAGACAGAAGAAAACACACACACACAAACACACAAGTCATAATTGCCAAGAGGTATATGAGTATATCACCTTTGCCCCCTGTTTCCTCCTTTACTCGTGCAACAAAATCTTCAGTCTTGTAGTTGATCCCAACATCACTCCCTACATATAGTCATATATAAATAAAACCTTGTTCTATGATTGTAGATAATTATGCTACTAAATCAGTATATCAGGAGTGTACGATTAGGAGAAACTGAAAATGAGAGTTTACCAGCAGTAACAAACACTTTAATGCCGAGGTATTTGGCCATTTGAATTGCAAATGTACCAATGCCGCTTGAACCTCCATGTATCTGAAAATATTCTAAGTTCAGAGTTAATATGTTTGAGAGCATATAAGAGAAAAAGCCGTCTGCCAACTGATGACCAGAAATATTTCCTGCCCAAACTAGGTTTCTTATTGGGCACTAATGAAATCATGCCCTCCTTCCTACTTTCTAGTTTCTAGGCAGCAAATTTAGCAATTTGTGCTATCACAGTAACATAACATTAGCGCAAAGTAGGAATTCACTTCTGTTACGGTCAAATAATGAGACTAGTGTATAAAAAGTGAGGATTATGAGCTAAATAATCCCAATAAACCACTTTGGCAGATCAATATTTAAATCTTGTTTCGAAGAACTACCTGTCTATAAATTTTATAATGTTGCTACACATCTAAGGATTTATTCTTCGCTTCCAGAAAGGATGGACTCCTTTTCAATCAACACACTGATATGATCATTAAATATGCAATATTCTCGGCTGAATAGCAACACTTTTGTAGAGTAAAGCTAAAATTTAGAGGGTGACAGTTGTTGCCTCTTAAATGTAAAAGAATAAGCATTTGACTTTACCAGAAACGTTTCTCCTGAAGATAGCTTGCTTGTCATAAAGACGGTTGACCAAACGGTGCATGCCACCTCTGGAAAGCTAGCAGCATCTTTCAAAGATATACCAGATGGGATAGGGAGAACTTGACCAGCAGGCACAACTACTTTTTCAGCATATCCTCCACCACTTAAAAGAGCACATACCTATAGTTCAGCATTACCTTATTATCAGACATGAACCATAATCAACTTGAAACGACATCTGATCCAAACTTGTAATCAATATTTTCTATCAACACATCCCGCATATATACAACTTATCACACACATAGTCACAACTAAATTCACATGTCACACACATCAGTCATCATTTAAGTACCAACACAAGGTGCTATATGGGTAGCAATTCGGCGGATCAGTGTCGTCCAACCCAAACACCACCCGTTTAATTAACCATGTTGAAAATCTCAACCCTAATCAGAAAAGTTTTACCCATTTAACTTGTTTAGTGTTTATGTAAACAGGTCAAATATGTTGGCCGGTCAACAGGTTATAAATGGGTTGTAAACGTCAAATGCACAACTTTTTCAAAAGACTGATCCCTATATATACAGAAAACATGTAACTGATTTTATGCAAACAAAGTACAACTGATGCAACTGATATTTTCTAATGTACAAGCTGGAAGGGTGACGGTATGTCTATTATTAAGAACAAAAATGGTTAGTC
>BQNB010080823.1:2566-25425 GCA_026074375.1 Tanacetum coccineum
CCCGACTATAAATGATAAATGTAATTCCGGATTAGTCACCATATTTTAGGGCTAACATATAAGTAAAAACAATATGTAAGAAACATTTGGCGAGTATATGATATGTTTCTAAGATATGTAGCACATTGCACTTAGGCTTAGCCAAGGTATTTTTATAAAGTCTAATGATGTCTAACCTATGGTCATACCAAAATAAACATCTACTAAGTCTCGCCCCTTAATTCCTATCTCAATCATACATGGTCATACTTTTCATTTTTCCAAACCTAGACGTAAAAGCCAATTTTCTGATTTTAGCCATTTTCATGAGAGCATAATTCCTAAACCATAAAAGATATAGCCATGAGGCTTTCACCCCTGGAAAGGCCTTGAAGTCTACTTTCCAGAACATCAAGCCTCACATTCCAAGTGTTTACCAATTTTTAGAAAAGGTCAAATTACTAACACTAACTCAAAACAGAAAACTTTCTTTGCAGAATTTAGTCGCATTCACAGGACCATATCTCTTAATCCATATAAGACATGAAGGTGAGGTTTTCACTCCTGGAAAGATACATGAGTCTAGTTTTCAAAACATTAAGCCAATCATTCAACTCATTTACCAATCAACAGGAAATAAACTTTTACTAACTGAAGGTCAAAACAGAATATTAACTGAATTTCTTACTTTTTCCGTTTTGGCCATAAATCCTAAACTATAATAGCAATGGACATGAGGCCAAAATAAAGACGGTTACATTTAAATGGGTAAATTGTCTATATCGGCTTAAGATTAGCAAGAATGAGAATTTACGAATCGCGTAAACTGTAGAACACAAAAGTTCACTTTACAAGAAAAATAAAATGAATTATGAATTAAATATGGACATTAAAAGAAGGATTATCACATTACTATACAAAAATCTAGAGATAACAGCCATTTACTACATGTGTGCAGAATCTGCGCACCTTTGCCATTTTGGCTATCCGACATCGAATCGGGTCGAGCCACCTGGTGTTGGATCATTTTACTGAATAGATCTTAACCTTCAGCTTGCAAAGAGTTTGCTCCTTTAGATAATTCTAAAGTAACAATAATGAAACACTAAGTAAACACTATTGATTATGCGGAATCTAATCAATAATGCTAAGAAGAACAATATTGAATATCACATCACAAAAGAAACTTTTATAATAACCTTAATCAGCCTAGGTTACACATTACAAAACTATGATTAACTATTCGAACTCTAGGATCCTTTGTAAACACCCCCCCACTAGTCAACTACAAGGCCTAAGTAACCTTTATAGACTAAGGAAACCCTAATGGCTTTAGCAGAAACAGCGTATAAAGATCATGCATATCCTTTCCCTAAGATAACTCATGCATATATCCATAAACTACTAAACTATTTTAAACTAACGGTACAAACTACTGAATCAGTTACTTAACATTTTGTATCTGTCAGTACTAATTACAACTACGTTACTAATAATATAAACTAGCGGTACTAATTCAGGAATACATAAAATCCTCCCCGAACAATCCTCCCCTAAAACATGATTTTTCAACATGTTAACCAATCAGTTTCTGCTGTATATTCTTCTAAGCTAGTGAGAGATGTATCCAAACACTCTGTCAAATCTTTGTTCTTGATCTTTGATAATTTTAACATCTTCAGCTATTCATCTTTATCAGCAACATGTCTTCTCAGCAACACATCAACATCCAACTAAGTTGGCTTTGTAGTTTTTGGCAAACTACCAGCCATTAACGGATTTGATATTCCTTTACCAGTAGCCGTTTGCTCTGGGATAGCCAATTCTTCATTGTAAACAACAAGGTGAATTGATTACCTTGTAGTTTGAGCTAAACACGCAACTGATCCATAGATTGATAGACTGTCCTTTACCAAAAGTCGTTTGCTTTTGGACTAGTCAATGCTTCATTGCCATAACATGGTCAATGCTTCTTTACCAAAAGTCAATGCTTTTGGACTAGTCAATGCTTCTTTACCAAAAGTCGTTAGTCTTTACCAGAACCTGTTTGATCCTGGACTAGCCAACTCTTAACTGTGAAGCAAGATGAGTTAAGAACCGTACAATTTTTGGTAAATTATCAACCATAAACGGATTTGAGAAGTCTTTACCATAAGTCGTTTGCTTATGGACTAGCCAGTTCTTATGCCTGTTAAGCATGGTGAATTGATGACCATTTGTTGTGTGGTGGTTAGCCAACACCCAAACCCTTCTCATTTCCATTCTCAACATTACTCCTCATTAAGCTATTGCTTAATGAATCTTACCAATTGTAGTGCAACAGTACTTTCATCTTCAGCCTCCAATCCTAAATCAAGCATTTGTTGCAACAATTCCTTAGAGAGAGGATACCTTCTTTCAACTAGCATGTAGATGACTGTCCCATCCTTAAGCTCTGGTATGCAAACTCCACAAGCTTTATGCAGTCTCCATATGACAATCTCCCATTCTTGTTGATTGTTCCAGAAATCACCTTGATCATTTTCTTCTGTTGAGGATTCCATCATAATCTTCAAGTCTCCCCAAAGAATCAACTCAATATCTTCTGGTGTGATTTCTGAGTACTGCTTCATCACCAAGTCATATAAATGAAACAAATCCTGTCTATCAAAAATATGTAGTACCTCCATTAGATAGTTAAATGCCCTGAAGTGCCCATTAACTCTGTAGACAACAAGGTAATTCCCATCTGGTGATGAAACCTTGTGCAACCTAGCAATAAAAGATTTTGTCTCCATAATTTCACTATCTATGGTACTTTCAAATGTAATAATCCTTAGACATTTTCTGTGTTCATCATCACTATCATCATCTGGCTGTGGTCTTGGCCTTTTCCTAGCAAGCATCTTCACATGACCACTTTTTCTTTTCTTTGTACCCTGCTCTGTTACTTCTTGTTCAGCAGGTACCTTTGCTGTGTCTTCTTCATTAACAACCCTCTTCTTTAATCTCTTCTTTTCAGGGTCTTTAGATTCTTCATTCATCTCCTTAATCTGTCTCTCATCCTCAGCAGATCCAATAGCAACAAAGTTCTGATCTTGCCTCTTTAATCTTTCATATAAAACCTGTATTTCTTCAAAGGTTTTGGTCTTTAAATCAGAATGCTTCTTTCCACCAACATGCTTCAAATAGGTCATCATTTGGTTTCTCAGCTGATTTCTTGTAGGTGGTTTATTTCTGATAGCTTCAGACCTTTGTAGAGTAAGAAATCTCCTTCATGCAGCAATGGTATCATGAAGAAATTTTGCTCTTTGTTCAATGGTAAACTTCTCTCTTTCTTCCTTTTGAAGCTCCTCAGCAAGAATCTTGTCTGCATTTATTCTTGCCTGTATGAAATCATACTCATTAGTGAGAGCAACCTTAGTAGCTTCTTCTTCAGCTAACCTTTTCTTTTCCTCTTCAGCTTCCCATTCTTCTTGAACCTTTCTGGCCACCTCTTCATCCTTAGCAAGCATTTTAAACTTCTTTTCAGCTTCAGTGATATCATCTGATTCAGTATCAGATTCACCTTCTTCATCAATCATCTTTTTTCCTTTATCTTTTGGATCAATCTTGGGAAGAGGCTTCAATGTTAACACAGATCTTGTTGAAGTAGGCCTTGGTCTCTCAGTATCTTCAACATTCCTAATCTCTACTCCTTTTTCCTTTTCCTTCTGTTTATTCTGACTCATTGTGATGAGAACTTGTGCAATGGTCTCATCATCACCAAATATTGTTGGAGTAGGTGTTGAAGTTGTTGTTGGAGCTGTTTGAGTAGCACTTTTCCCTTCATTTTGATCAGCAGTACCTTCACCTTGTCTATCGGTACTAACTTTTGTACTGTCGGTACCTCCATCTTGCTTGTCAGTACCTTCATTTCTCTTGTCGGTACCTTTATTTGGCTTGACAGTACTAACAGGAGCTTCAGTACTTACTTCCTTATCTGTACTTTCCTTCTCTTCAAGCACCACAGAGCTTGTCCTCCCCTCATCTTGAGCATCCTCAGTCTCCATATAGTCCATTGCATCATCATCAAGATCATCAAAAGCTGGATCTTTATGCACAGATGGTTCACCCTTGGAAGATTTGATAGATTTCCTCCCTTGTTTGGATACATACTCCTTTTGTACCCCCTTTTTCTTCAGAGAAGTCTTTCTTGCCAATCTTATCTTCAGTGCAACACTCTTCATCCAGGCTTTATGATGTGTGATAAGTGGTTTGACTCCTTTCTTTAGCTTCTTAACCTGAGCCTTCAAAGCTTTAATTTCTTTAGCCTGAGCTGAGACCTCTGTACACAAAGAGATACAAAGATCATACACACTTTGGAGTGTCAGGCCATCCTCATTCCCGAATAGGGATCTATCACTGGATGACTAACCTTCATGATTCCCACCAAAACCCTCTGGATTGGAATCAGGAATAGCTATAGAAGGAGAAGGTATAGGATAAGGGTCAGTCTGTGTTTGAGGTTGGTCTTCACTTGGGTAAGGAAGAGAGGGTATGGGTTGGGAATCAGATGGTCTTTCTGAAGCCTCACCCTCATCCTCTATTTGTTGAACCAACATAGAATCAAATAAAGGTGTAACCTTCCCTAAAAAGTTCTTACCCTTTTTAACCATAAATGTCAAGACCTTTTTAGTTAGGGTTGGGATTAGTTGCATCCAAGTGTTGTATCATGCCACCAAAAATTAATTTTGAAAAATTGTATTTCTGATTAGTGGCTAAACAAATTACGGCTGTGGCAATATTAGTGGGAATTTGATCCCAATAGGTGCTTTTAGAACTAATGCAATGATTCATGGTATGAAAAAGAAATTTCCATTGGGGTGAAAAGAGGGCTTTGTTAAAAGTTAAGGTATTCAGGTCTCCCTCATACCCCATTAGCTGAAGATTATCAAATATAGCCTGATTATTCAAAGAATCTATCCCATCAGCATCATCAAAAAGAAGATCACTTCTTATTGATGCCTCTGAGATAGTCACAGGCTTGCCAGCAACTGTGGCATCTATATAACTAATGTTGTTGACTGTTCTAGACTTAACAGTCGTCCAAAACTGTTCAACAAACGAAGTTGAGACTATGGGACTTACAGTGAGTGCATAATAAATTAAACTGCGTGTGAGAAAGTCCATAATCTAATGAAACTCTGTATTCCCATCCGTCTTTTCCAAATAGGCCACCATATTGTGCTTAGAACAGAAATCCAAACTAGCCATCATTTTATTTGATTTTGGTAATCGTCGGTGATGAATAATTAGGGTTTGTCAATTGAAAGCGATTAAGAGAGCTAAGAAGGATCAATTGTGTAATTGAGATGGGTATTTATAGTAGTAGCATCCCCAATGGCGAAGAAACCGCCAAAAATTACACTCTAGACCCCTACCGGTATTTTCTCTAACGGCTTTATAGCGGTACAAACTTTGCCTGTCGGTACTAACTTTAAGCATGTCGGTACTAACTTTTGTTAACCAAAAATCGAACAAGTTTGACAACAAAAACTCAACAGTACCATCCATATCTCTCTCTAATGACTCTCTAGAACCCAAATAACTAAATGAAAGACATCACCATTGGAAAAATTTGTCTGCTCACATAACATTCTATACAAACTGTACAACAATGCATCTTGCCTCCCCTCAATTGTGGCTACAGATTAAACAGTCCAATGCTAACCACCAAAAAGTTAAATTTTGTGACATCAAATCCTTTGGGGATAAGGTCTGCAACATTAGAATCTGTGTAAATATTGATAACCTCTATCAGTCTCTTCTCATAACAATCTCTTATAAAATGGAATCGAATCTCAATATGTTTGGTCCTAGAATGAGCAACAGGATTCTTGATGACACTTATAGTGCTCTCATTATCAATATGGATTTTGGTGTTCATGAAATTGTTGTTGATTTTCTGTCAAGACTGGCTCCTCCATAGTCACTGTCTGAGAAAGCTTCTAGTTCAAAAGGTGAATCCCTAGGATACCATAAACCTAATTTAGGTTGATGTTTGAGATACCTAAAAATCCTTTTTACTGCATTTAAGTGTGAAGCTTTTGGAGTGACTTAAAATCTAGCACATGCACAGACATAACCATGATGACTGGCCTGGGCAGTCAATACATTAAGAGCCTAGCATATGAATGTAGACAAGTACAATCTACATCTACACCAGCTTCCTCCTTGACTGTGATTTATTAGACTCAATAGGAGTAGTAGCTATTCTGATGGATAAAAATCAAACTTCTTTAAGATGTCAACTACATACTTGTCTTGACTAATAAAGATTCCATCAGGTTGTTGCTTCACTTGAAGTCCCAAAAAGAATGTGAGTTCACCCATGGAACTCATCTGGAATCTTTTGTGCATACATTCTTCAAACTCTGTACACATAGACTTCTTAGTAGAGCCAAAAATAATGTCATCCACATATACTTGGACTAACATAATGTCACTCTTGTTCTTATGATAAACAAATGTTTTGTATCTGGTACCCTCTCTAAAACCATTATCCATCAGAAAGAAGAAAGTGTCCTCCATACCAAGCTCTAGGAGCTTGATGAAACCCTAAAAGAGCATTGAATCACCTATAGAGTTTGTTTTGGATGAACAGATAACAAAGCCTGGAGTTGAAGACATATACCTCCTCTTCCATAGTGCAATAAAGAAATGCACTTTAAAATCCATTTGGTAAAAAAAACAGTTTAAAAAAAAAAAAAAAAAAAATCCCATGTATGATGCAAAGGCTAAAATTAACCTAATTGCCTCAATTCTGGCAACAAGTGCAAAAACCTCATCATAATCTATAACTTCCTCTTGTCTAAACCCTTGTGCTACAAACCGTGCTTTATTTTTCACAACAATACTTCTCTCATCCCTCTTATTTCTAAAGACCCACTTTGTGCCCAAATTACCTTTTTCCCATATGCACATCATAGTACCCAAACCTTCTGTATTTGAACTGGAGCAATTCCTCTTGCATTGATTCAACCCAGCTGTCATCTTTGTAAGGCTTGTAACAGGTCTTGGGTTCTTCTTGAAGAGAAACATGCAAACTAACAGTCTGATGATCTTGTAAATTTTGTTCTATTCTGTTTGTGAACTTAACTTCCAATGCTTGTTGTGGCTGAAGAAGCCTTTTTGAATCTTCCCTCTTGTTTGAACTGCTGAAGTGGTATCTCCTAGAATTGTTCTTTTGGATGATCCTTATGAATTTTTTAGTTTTTTGCTGAGTGTTTGGGAATAGACTGACAACATGGTGTTATCCCTGTTGGTTAAAATCAACCACTGCACCACATCTTCTTATCATCATAACTCCATTAATATTCATTAATTTTTTGGGAGAGTAACAGAAGCATCCTTCCAAGTCAGGCATAATTGGATCTCATGGGTAAATCAGCATTAGAGGAGAGTAGATGCATCAATAAGTATTTTTTCTCCAATCTAAACAAATGATATTCATCACCCACCCCCATTTGGTTCCCTGTGGAAGTACTAGCAATACTATTTGATCTGGCCTATCAGGAACTAACGAAAAAGGGCCTATCAATACTAACAAAATGGCTAATCATTACTAACAAATGGCCTATCAGTACTAACAATGCGCTATCAGTACTAACAGATTGCCTATCAGTACTAATATGTTAAACTGGTAGCAGAGCTGCTTCTTTTGAGTTGCAATTCTCCCTTTTCTTCCCTCAAATGCTTGTCTTGAAACATCATCCATAACTTTAGCAGCCAATTCTTGAGTAACCATCTTCTCAAGTTCATCTTGCAAGTCTTGTTCACTTTCTTTCATTTGATGTTGTTCTTCCTTGTTAGCAGCAACTTCTGTATCTTGTACATCATTGTCTTTAGGAGAACTTTCATAAAAAAAAAAAAAAAAAAAAAAAAAAAGAAGGTTTTTCATATGCAGCTAGAGAAACATCTTCTACTGGAATCCTTGTACTATGAGGTTGTAGTGGAAGCATATGATTCCCTGAGTAGGTCCTTTATCTTTTCCCGATGAACCTGCAACATCAGAATCTTGTGTACTTGCATCCACATTTACTGATTTTTCTACACCAAACAAAATATAGTACATTAAATTGTTGAGAAAATCAAGATCAACATCCAATTGGACAGTTCCTGTCAACATTTGTTGATCTTCAAGAAAATTGATTGTAAATTCTCTCTACCCTTCGTCCTTTTGTTGTATACTTTAAAGGCTTTACTAAGGTTAAAGTATCCAAGCAAATAACCTCAATCAGATTTCCCATCAAATTTGCCCAAGGAATCAAAGGTGTTTAAAATGGTCAAAGGGCACCCAAAAGGTCTTATAAAACTAATACTAGGTGAGTTACCTATTAATAGTTCATAAGGTGTCTTATTTTGAGGTTTGGTCACTAATACCCTATTCAGTACATAGCATGCGGTATTTACTGCCTCTGTCTAAAATGGGATAGATAAGAGTGAGTCTGCTAATATAGTTCTAGCTGCCTCAATTAGGGTCATGTTTTTCCTTTCTACAACACCATTCTGCTATGTAGTTCTAGCCACACTAAACTCCCTTTTTATTCCTTTCTTAGCACATAATTCATTCATAGTATGGTTCTTAAACTCTGTCCCAATATCACATCTAATGATTTTAACCTTATGATTCAATTGGTTTGCTAAGTCTATGATAAGATTACAAAGGATTTCAGATGTTTCATCCTTGGAAGCTAAGAAAAATACCCAACTAAATCTGCTGAAATCATCAGTCATAACTAAGCAGTGCCTTTTCTTGTTAATACTTTCTATAGAGACAGGTCCAAATAAGTCCATATGAAGTAATTCTAGGGGCTTTCTGATGATTCTTTCTAACTTGGCCTTAAAGGAGGCCTGGTGTTGCTTACCCTTCTTATAGGCAACACAAGTGTGGTCATTCACAAAAACTTTTGAAGGTAAACCTCTAACTAGGTGACCTTTAACAAGTTTGTTTATATTTTTGAAATTCACATGACCTAATCTCTTGTGCCATAATTTAGACTCATCTGGTGTTGTATTTGCATATAAACAAGTTATACCTCTAAAGGGAACAAGGTTCTTTAAATCCAAGCTGTACACATCATCCTTTCTAGGAGCTCTAAGTACAACTTGACTTTCATCAAAAAGCTTAAAGTTAAGAGACAAGATAAGGCATTCAGACTTAGTAAAAAGGACACTATTTTTCTTGTCACACATTTGTAATACAGAGAAAGGGTTAAACTTAAGTTCATCTACAAAATAAACATCATCAAAATCTAAATTAGCAGTTTTAATTTTACCTTTACTCGTTATTCTACCTCCTTTAGGATCACTTTTAAAAGCCACAAAGCCTCCATTGAAATCTTCATAGTCTGAAAGATAAGCTTTGTTGCCAGTCATATGGATAGAACAACCACTATCCACCACTGCCTGATCCTGTAACAAGATCTCTAGATTGCCCTACACAAAAAGTAAGAGAATTAGTATCTCTTAGGGACCCAAGCCATTATAGACTTGGAAATCCCTTTTGGGTCAACATACTCAACCTTCTTGAGCATGAATGATCCATTGTCTTTGGACACATGATCCAAGTAATTTCCCTTAGGCCTCTAAACCCACCTTGACTTTTTAAGGTCAGTATCCATCTTACCCTTACCAGTGTTAACTACTACTCTTGTCCCAGTAGTAGTCATATTTTGAACCCCAAAAGTTTTAACATCTTGTTTTAAGTCTTTAGGTCTAAAAGCTGGGTTTGTGTAGTAAAACCTCTTGATAGATGAATATGAGCCTTTTGGTCTTACATTGTCCATTCTTGGGTAAATTAGTCTAATAGCACCACTAGTTTGTGATATTTTTAGGGCAAATGGTCTAACAGGACTAACAGGCCTAGCAGTATAAACTGGCCTAGCAGTACTAACTGACCTAGCAGTACTAACTGGCCTAGCTGTACTAACTGGCCTAGCAGTACTAACTGGCCTAGCAGTACTAACTGTGTGAACTGCTCTTTTCTCATTTTACTTAACAGGAATAGTCAAACTTGTTTTTGTTAGTACTCCTGATAGGACAAAGGTCTTTCTTAAATGAGGATAATTCAATTTATTTGAAATTTTTTGATGATTAACCCTTTTAGCATTATCTTGACTCTGTTTGTCATGAAAATTACAATCTTTGATCAAATGGTCAGTACTTTTACAGACAAAGCAAGCTTTTATTTTCTTAAAACAATTCCTTGTTTCTGAGAAGTTTGAACAATTTTATCAACTTTAGTTTTAACTGTTTGAGTCTCATTAATCTTTAACAGGACATAAACTAATTTGCACTTAAGACACACATCCTCATCATCTGAGTTCCAATCCTCAATGATAACTTTATCTCTGTTAACTGATTCATAGACTGTCTTAGGTTTTTGAGTATTTGCTTCATTTGTTTTACCTACAGTCTCACTTGGTTTAGTATTAAGATCAGTTGTTTTTTACTCAATTATTTTCTTCCTGATGGCATATTCATCTAAACCTGCAAATGATATGTCAGCTCTTGGGGTTAAGAAGTTCCCTGTTATAGGAGGGGGAACTGCATGATACCCATCTGCTTTGGAAAACCTATCATTAGCTGGTGTGGACTCTTCATCACTAGATCTGACATCAAAAACACTCAAACTAATCTCACTATCAGTTTCAGAATTGTTACTCATTTCATTCAATTGTGTGCCATATCCTAAACCAGTTTTATCTCTAGCACTCATTTGACTGTTGAGTAATTCATCAAGATTCTTGGATGATTCTTCCCATTTTCTATCTTTAATTTTAACTCATCTCTTTCCTTAACAACTTTCTCTAATTCCAGGTTAAGGTTGTTAATTTTTATTTCTCTGCATTTAAGCTCATAGTTTTGAAACTCATATTTTTCACCCCAAGCCAATTCATTCTTTTCATGAACAAGTATCCTAGATTCTAGTGATTCTAAGGCTAACTCATAACCCTGAATTTCTAGTCTTGCTCTGCTATGTTTTTCTCTTTTACTATCATAATTCTTTTGAAGAGTTTTAAAAGATTCAAGTCATTGTTTAGAACATTTTTGTACCTCACTGTCAGAAGAACTTGATGAGCTTGAAGAGGAGATTGCCATCAAAGCATAGTTGACTGGTTCTACTTCAAAATCATTGCTCCAGTCATAGCCTCCTAGACCATCTTGAGCCACCAGTGCCTGTGATGAAGATTCATTTGTTGGTGCATTGCTCCTGCCATTGTCACCATAAGATCTTCTCCCTTGATTCCTTCCAGATCTGCATTCCCTAGCAAAATGCCCTTTTCTGTGACAGTTGTAGCACTTAATTTTTGATTTATCAAGTGAAACATGTCGTTTTTCCTTGAAATCCATGTTCCTTCCTGTCCTCTGAATGAACTTCTTTACTCTGACAGTCAACATAGCCACCTGCCATCGAAGATCCAATTCCTCCAAGTCATCTCCATCAATCTGCTGAAAATCCTCATTCTCAAGTTGAGGACTGGTTGTTGGTTGTGCAAAGAAAGAGTAAGCTACATCATGAGCACATGGAGTAGATGGAACTTGACTAGTTCCTCCAGCAGTACTAACCCCAAAAATCTCCACTGGCAGTACTAACTTCATTAGTACTGCTAGTGTTCTCAGAAAAAAGAAATGCCAAGTTCTGAGAAGTAGGAGTGGAACTTGAAGACCTTTTCATCTCATCTTCATAGACCTTAAGATTGTTGTAGAGGTCATCAATATCAATCTCATCAATGTCTGGCTTATTTCTCATGATTAGAGCAATTTGATTCCATGAAGGAGGAAGACTTCTTAGGAACTTCTGGTTGATATCTTCCTTTGATATTGGAGCACCATGAACCTCCAATTGACTTATGAGTTTTTGGAACCTATCATAAGCCTTGTCCAGACTTTCATTTGATGCAGTAGAAAAATTTTCAAACTGATGTTTTAGAACATTTTTCTGCATCTTCTTGGATTCTTCATTACCTCCAAACCTTGATTTGATTGCTTCCCAGAGTGATTTAGCATATGCAACACTGTGAAACTTGAGGAGGTATTCATCAGGTATTGCTAAAAGCAAGATGCTCTTAACTCTTTCCTGATTCCTTTTAGCAGCCAGTTGTTTGGTAGTCTTAGGAGTAGGAGGAGCAGATGTTTCTCCAGTTGGTGCAAGCTCTTCTTCTAGATCTCCATTGATAATAACATCCCATAGGTTATGGTCTGTGTAACAGATATATTGTTGCATTCTCATGCTCTAAATATCATATTCACCCTTCCTGATGATAGGAATCTTCATTGCTGTGATATTGGGTGGAGGAATGTCTTGTTCTGCCATCTTGCAATTGAGTCCTTCTTATTCAGAGTTTCCACACAAGCTCTGATACCAATTGATAAGATCGTTTATAGCTTAAAATTGATTAGATCTTACATATCTAGAATGAACAATAACAATGATTGATAACACGGAGCGGAATACTAAAGAACACAATCAAAGTTATCACATGGTTTTCTTTATTGAACGTTTCCCTATTACCCTAACTATAACTTGGGGCTACACCAACTAACTATGGTGTACTATTCAACTCTCATCAGTTGACTATACTATCTAACTATCTAGACTCTCATTGGGAGAGCTCTAGTTTTCTATGGATGGATGCATTTTTCTAAATGCCTGGACCTCCTTTTATAGCATAAGGAGTCCTAGGCTTACAAGGAAACTAATTAATATATTAATGAGAGAATCAATTAATTATCTTCTCATTAATATCTATTCTTATCTTATTTTGACCAAATCTTTATTTTCTTCTACATCTTGTAGAACTTCATGATGACAATTTTGGTCATTCTTGTTTCCATCTTGCTTCATTCTTTTATTCACTTTGTCTCATCAAATCAAGAATCCCAACAATCTTCCCCTATTTGATGATGACAAAACAAACAAAGTCTCGTACGAACTTCATCATAAACCCAAAGCTTCCCCTGAAGTTGAGATGTAATCATCTCCCTGAATGAAAAAAAATCTTCAATGCTTCC
Source organism: Tanacetum coccineum (assembly GCA_026074375.1). Taxonomy (NCBI): domain Eukaryota; kingdom Viridiplantae; phylum Streptophyta; class Magnoliopsida; order Asterales; family Asteraceae; genus Tanacetum; species Tanacetum coccineum. The sequence continues at coordinate 15,584 of BQNB010080823.1, forward strand.
CCTTGACTTATGATAAGAATTAGAATCCTTGACTATGTCACCACACATAATAAGCTGCAAATCATATCTCTGTAGTCTTCTTCCCCTTTTTGTAATCATCCAATAGGGGTCTTCTTGTAGATATGAAACTTGTAAACACGTCCCCTCAAGTGGTGCATGTAGATGGTTAAACATTTAATCAATAAGCTTCCCCTGAAACCAATATGTTTACCATCTCTTGAATCTCAAACTCTGTAGGCTCTATGTAGTAATTACTGATGAAGAAAACTGAGTATAACGATTTTGATGAAGAAGTTGAATCTCTAAAACTTGTGTCTCATGTCTTGCACTATCCACGTGACGTCGAACTTATAAATAAATCTGTGAAATATAAGTAGACCGCAATCTCTTGACAAAAATCCTCATCTTCTATGAGACACATACTAAGTGATAGCAAAAAGTGATAGCAAATGTGAGCATTGAGCACCCTAAGAAAAATCACACACCTTTGCTAGATTCGTCAAGTCTTCGTCACATCGTTTATAAGCACGAACAAGTTACCTCCTGCTAAAAGGTATGATAAGAACACGCACCTGTGAAACTCAACTACAACATCAAATAAGTGATAATCAATTGTCTTCGTAATCACATCTTCAAATAATCTCTAAAAATACGAGCCATAAATCAATAAGAATAAACTATCTAAAAAATAGTTCTGTCCGAGATCCAAATCCATCCAAAAACCAAGTACTGTCCGATATCGGACAAGCCTAGCAGTACAAACTGCTTTATCGGACAACTCTGGCAGTATTAAAGTTCAAATGCAACAGTACTATCTCACTCCAGTTAGCGACACTTTATTTTGTTACTAACCCGTCGCCAATCTGTCACTAAATTGGTTCTCCTTCCTCCCATTCAATTAGTGACACATTTTTCTGTCACAAATATGTTGCTAATCTGTCATAGTTCTAATTGCTCCTTCCTCCCAAAGCTATTAGCGACGCTTATTCTGTTGCAATTCTGTTACTAAATTGTCACTATTTCTTCATATATTGACAGTAGTAAACTTTTAAGGAGAGCAGTAGTCATTAATGAGCAACACTAAACACGAACAACACAAACTTTTGTTGGACAGTATTAATCTCGATCCTTGGCAACATTAAAAATATGTTGGCAGCACTAACATCATATCAAAGTCAACAGTAGTACCAAATCAATTCATATCCACGATCTGCTGTAGTTTACTAAACACGTCCAACTTATAATGCCAACACTTGAACACCTTTGCCACATTTTCTTTAAAGCCCATACTTTACCTGCTCTTCTAGCCTAAATAGTAACAAAAACGTGTTGCACCAATATACTTAAACAGTTTAAACTACACGAACAGTATAAAGTAGAATGTAAATTAGCAGCATTAAGTTTGTCAAACAATACAAACTTACATCGTTGTTAGTATAAACCAACATCACATGGCCCGAACAGTAATGGACATGAACATCATTAAATCAACGCGAACAGTACTTAGTCCTACATTGCCTTCTGACGCATGTGCATTCATTCCTTTTATCATGTTTCATTACGTCAATACAACCAATCGTGAATTAGGGTTTCTTCTCTTCACTCATTTACGTTTATCACCATACGAAACCCTCTATTAACTCTCACATTCTTTGCTGTTGCTATTGTTGTTATTAAACACCTTTGAGATTTATTTAAAACAACAACATTACGTTTCTTCATTGTATGATCCGCATCTTTATTACAACGTGTAAAAGAACAAAACTTTCAAGCAAAGATTACACGCCAAGCTGCTATCATTCTTTATTCCTACTAGGGTTCATCATTAATCCAAAGATTAACTCACCAAAGCTAGTAGGAACATCATAGAACACCATTCCTGTTTTTATTGAATTAGGGTTTGTAAAAACCCTAATTGTCATCAGATCGAGCAACCACCAAAAACATAAAATTGTACATCTTTTCTTCAAGAACACGATACCAAAAACACCTTTCTGATACCAATTAATAAGATCGTTTATAGCTCAAGATTGATTAAATCTTATATATCTAGGATGAACAATAACAATGATTGATAACACGCAGCGGAATAGGACTTGCAATGATTAAAATTTTACGAATCACAAATCAAAATTACAGCACCATGAATCATAAGTATCATCACTACGAATAAAGCTGCCATCTAGAACTTCTTTGTTTTTATAATATTAGGGTTTGCAAAACCCTAATTACACCGAATTAAGCATAATAACCACATCAATTTCATGAAAATTAGGGTTTATGGGTTTCTTCAAAAACCTTATAGATCCTAAATCAAGAGCCACAAGGCTCTGATACCAATTGTTGTTCCCAAACATGGATCTAATGCCTTAGCTTGTAAGGTTATTGTCACCTTGGATAAATCCAAACTAACAATGAGAGAAACTTTGTTAAGATGTTTCACCAAAGGTTATGCGGAATCTAACCTTTAATGATCAAAAAGAATAACAATGAAATGAATGGAACAATGAGTTACACAAAAAGCTTTAATATTATTGATGTAATAATACGAGTACTCAACCAGTACTAGGGTTTACACAACCTTAAAGCTATGAAAGAATGTATTTCAGATTGATATTGGAGATGTATATGTGTTGAATGAGATATGTAACTAGATGCCCTAGGATCTCCTTTTATACACGAAGGAGTCCTAATGGACTTACAATATTTTCCTATGTATTTAGTCAAATGTATTAAATACAATGACTAAGTATTTAATACTTTCCAAAATATTTAGTCAAATTCTCAATCAGCATTAATCTCTTCAATCATCATTAACTTCAGTCTTCTGTTTGACTAATCAACATTAATTTTAGTCAATTAGCATTAACTTCAGTCTTCTATTTGACTAATCAGCATTATCTTCAGTAGCAGCATTAACTTCAGTCTTCTATTTGACTAATCAGCATTAATTTTAGTAGCAGCATTAATCTTGAACCAGTAGTAGTAACTCTATAACCAGCAGTCTTAAGTCCTTTAATAGTCTTAAGTTAGTACTGGTAGTACTAGCCCCCCCCGCGCCCCCCCCCCCCCCCCTCCACACTTACTCTAGCAAGTACTAACTGATTAATACTGGCAGTTGTAACTTGTGAGCAGTACTAAGTATGATAAGTTTAATTCCCAACAATCCTCCCCTAAACTTGTGATTTACCTTCAAATCATCAAGTTTCTTGAATTAAACTTTCTGTTTTGAGAGGATTCTTTCAAACACTTCATCTTCTTGATCTTTCAGCCTTCATGAATATCTTTTGAAGAAGTTCTTGAATTAAACCTTCTGCTCTGGAAATCCTCTGCCTTTCTTCTTTATCTTTTGTCTTTGTTGCACTCCTTCTGATGTACACTTAAGTTTCAGCAGCAATATCATCAACTTCTGCACCAACAGTAGTAATTTCTGCATCAAATTCTTGATCATGCTCATGCCTCCCCTGAGTCTGTGCATCCATCTGAACCAAAGTGATCTTCATCAATTTGAGCATTTTTCCTTCCCTGTTTGGAAGGATCCTCCAAATCATCTTCTTATGGGAACCCAAGCCATCACAGACTTGAATCTTCCTTGTGTATCAATGTAATCAAATCTTTTCAAAGTGATTGATGCATTGTTATATTTGGAGACATGATCTATTACTTCTGTTCTTATTTGGCTTTCAAACCCAACATGCATTATAGCCTTAATTAGCATTATGTACTGCTTTTGGCTAGCAGCATTAATTTTTTTCTCCCATAACCTCATCAAGAATAGCTTGTTAATCATATTTCTTTTTGGATTGGGGGAGTTATTCTTAGTTGAATAGTGGATGATTCACCCTCTTTGAGTGTGTTCCAACACGGTTTAACACTATTTTTTGATCATTTAACATGTCTCTTTTGTGCTTACAGGTATACTGTAGTGTTCAAACTTCCGACATACATAGCAGGCTTCTTGATTAAAAATATCACAAAAGTCACTTCCTAGCTATTGGACTTCAGATATTCCAGTCCCTTTGATTTCCCTAGGCCTTTTGTTACCTGTACATTTCTGCATGACTTCACAGTTGGGTTTCCTAGACTTTTTTCAGTATTATTAGCTTAGAGACACTAAAGCCAAGCCAGTTTCTTTTTAAAACCTAATCATAGGATTGAACAACATTACCAACCTGATCCTCCTTTTTCAGAGAAAGAGGCACTATTAATTAACCTTTTACCATATTGCCTTCTGCTCATCACTACATTCTTTTGACACATTCTATACTAGTGTAGGCCGACTATAATCATTAACAGTGTCATCAACTAAATTCAGCAAACCTGTCCAAGGATAGATCATATCCTTGGAGGTGAAATAGACTTGTGTAGGAGGATGAGTACAGCAGTATAGCTCATTGAATCCAATAACCTAGTTTTATACTTTACCAGACTTTGACTCTCTAAGAGATCATTTTAAAATCTATTGAAGCATTACCAAAATCCTGCTAATATATGATCTATGCTTACTTTTCCTCTCAACACCTCAAGTTCATTGTTGGAGACATTCAGTTTTATTATTTTTAAGCTCTATATCTCTTTCTAAGAGTCTAATCTTTTCACAGAATTTAGTTTCATTCACTTTAAATTCAACTAATCTAGCCTCAACTTGTGATAAACCTCTTTTGTAGTTATGCAGGTCAGTTTCACAATCACTAAGTTCTTCATTTAACCTTGATAAATTTTTAATTTTGAGGTTTTTTCCCGTGTTTTTCCTACATGCTTAGAACAAAAATGAATCATCATATACCTCATTATCTGAACTTGAAGAACTTCTTGAAGATGTATATGCCATTAATGCAAAGTTTGTAGGATGCTCTTCTTCTTATTTAAAGCTTCTTAACAAGCTCTGATACCACTTGTTGAATCTAAAGATCGTTTAAACTCGGGTTATTTAGACCTTTTATCTAGGTAGACGTTGAATCTTCTAGTATCCTAGATACAGGTCTAAACAACCTAGTGGCTCTCGATTTAGAATTTACAAGGTTTATTTGAAGTCGTGTTCATGATGAAAAGATGGTCGTATGTTCTGTTTTGATGTTATAGGCGATTTTGGTGCTTTTTAGGTTTTAGCGACACTTTTAAAGTGTTGTCTTTTTTGATGCAAGTTGAGATGGTGAAAAGTATGGTTTTTTATTAAACCCTAATATGGTCAAAAAGTTTTGGTCGTGCATTAGTTATAGAGCAGCATTAGGTATCAACAAGGATCTGATGTAACAAGGGAGCAACAGCAGCAAAGGCACATGCTGGTATTGGTGTTCAAGATCTGTTGGTTTGATGTTACAGCAAGTTTGAATGTTAGTGTTGTTATGTTTCTGGTTCGACATGTTTATAGAAGCAGTTGGTTATGAGTCGTGGTTTTGGAATAGATATGCTTTGAATGAGAAATCCCTGATATGTAGGGATTGTGTTTGACTCTATAACAACTGCCTATATATATTAAACATGGATTAATACTGTTGTTGACTTTGATATGATGTTAGTGCTGCCAACAGATTTTTAAAGCTGCTCAAAGGTTATATTATTCGTCCAACATGGATATTTAAGTTCTGGCATGCAAAAGTTATATTTGAATATCAAATTTTATTGGCCTCATAAGGATTAATAATTGTTTTGTAGCCGTGAAATGTTTTAGTGCACTTAGATATATGTATCTGTTCGAGCAAGTGTTTGTACTGTTAGTGTCATCCAAGAAGAGTTTACACTGCTTGAGTTGTCCGAGAAAAGCAGTTACCACTGCTAGTTATGCCTGATAAAAGTAGTTTCCACTGCTAGTTATGACCGATATCAGACAGTACGTGATTTTTGATGTTTTGGATTCGACAGAACTGAATATTTTAGTTTTATTCTATTCTTAAGCTCATTTTTGAGATTATTTGAGAGGTGATAACGAATACAGTTGAAAATTGTTTATTAGGATTTTTGTATGTTGGGTTTTCACAGATCTGTCTTATCATATCTTAAAGTCATGTATTATAGCAGGACATTGATTTTAAAGATAACTGTTCGTGCTTTAATTGTGTTTACAGGAGACTTGACCAACTAGGAAAAATAAAAAAAAAAAACAAAGGTGTGTGATTTTTCTTATGGTGCTCAATGCTCACATTTGCTATCACTTTGGTCTGGTGTCTCATAAAATATGAGGATAATTGTTAAGAGGTTGCGGTCTACTTATATTTTACAGATTTATTTATAAGTTCGACGTCACGTGGATAGTGAAAGACATAAAGATCACAAAGTTTGTAACATTCTACTTTCTTTATCAAATATCATTATGCTCAGTTTTTCATCATCAGTGTTCATATATATAGCCTAACAAGTTGAGATTCAAGAGATGGTAAACATATAGGTTTCAGGGGAAGCTTATTGATTAAATGTTTAACCATCTACATGCACCACTTAAGGTTGAATATCTACAGAAGACCCCTATTTGATGATGACAAAAAGGGGAAGATGATTCAATGATGATTTGCAACTTGGATTAAGGGGAAGTTTCATTTGTATATTAACTTCAGGGGAAGTTCGTGCTTATTTGGTTTTGTCATTATCAACTAGGGGAAGATTGTTGGGAATTATATTTGAGTTGATAAGACAAAACATGAATGAAACAAGATGGAAACAAGAAGGATCAAAGTCGTCATTATGGGATTCTACAAGATGTAGGAGAAAATGAAGATTTGGTCAAAAAAGATAAAGATGAAAAGATATCAAGATAAGCATTTGATGATTTACTTATTTAATATCTTTTATTAGTTTCCATGTAAACCTTAACCTCCTTATACTATAAAAGGAGGTCCAGGCATATAGTTTTAGTGTGCCAAAAAGTGTGTGTGCACCAAAGCTGTAAAACGTGTTGTGTGTGTGGGTTTACACGTCCCACAAGAGATAGATGCTAGCATGGTGGTGTAGCCCCAAGGATCTTATGATTCCTGTTGATGTAACCGTCTTACCATTGATCAGGTAAGATTGGGGCTTGTAGTAGTCATGTATCTTAGGTGATGATGATGAAAAACCTTGTATTAATAACAATGATTCAACGTTTGAATATTCCGCCTTTGTTATTAATTCATCCTAGATCATGTTCTAAACAAACAGGAGCTTAAATGATCTTCACAGGACCTACCATTTGAAATTATGTGCGACGCTAGTGATTACGCGGTAGGTGCAGTCTTGGGGAAACGAAAGACCAAACATTTTCAGCCTATACACTATGCAAGTAAGACCATGACGGATGCTCAAGCACATTACACGACTACGAAAAAAGAATTATTAGCCGTGGTGTATGCTTTTGAGAAATTCCGGCCTTACTTAGTCTTATCAAAGACCATAGTGTATACGGACCACTCGGCTCTTAAGTATCTTCTTGCTAAGCAAGATGCTAAGCCGAGATTGTTCCGGTGGATTCTCTTACTCCAAGAATTCGATGTTATTATTCGTGATAAAAAAGGAGCAGAGAATCTTGCGGCCGACCACTTATCAAGACTAGAAAATCCCCATCAAAGTGATCTTGAGAAAAAGGAAATTACGGAAACATTTCCTCTCGAGATACATGGGATAGTTACCTTTCGTGGTGATTCGAGTACCCCATGGTTTGCCGACATTGCAAATTACCATGCGGGGAATTTTATTGTTAAAGGGATGTCGTCCCAACAAAAGAAAAAATTCTTTAAGGATGTTAAGCATTATTTTTGGGACGACCCCTACTTGTTTAAGATTTGTGCGGATCAAATGATTAGGCGACGTGTTTACGGCCAAGAAGCTATTGATATCCTCACGACTTGCCATAATGGACCCACCAGGGGACATCATGGTGCCAACTACACCACTAAAAAAGTCTTTGATTCCAGTTTCTTTTGGCCTACTATTTACCTAGATGCCTATGACTTGGTCACATGGTGTGACGCTTGTCAACGTCAAGGCAAAATCTCACAACGTGATGAAATGCCTCAAAATGCAATTCAATACGTGATGAAATGTCCTCAAAAATGTAATTCAAGTCTTGCGAGTACTCTTTAATGTGTGGGGCATAATTTATGGACCATTCCGTTCTTCCTGGAAACAAGGTAACATTCTCGTAGCATTGACTATTGTCCAAAATGGTTTAAGCAAAAAGCGCTCCCCACTAATGAGATGAGTTGTTGTTAATTTTTGGGAAATCTCTTTTTCCGTTTTTGGAACTCCTCGTGCTATAATTAGTGATCGCGATACCTATTTTTGTAATGATCAATTTGCTAAAGTTATGCTTAAGTATGGAGTTACTCATCATCTTTCTACCATGTATCATCCACAAATGAGTGGACAAGTGGAGGTTTCAAATCGTGGTTTGAAACGTATTTTAGAAAGGACCGTAGGGGGTTGTGGAAGTGGAATGGGGGATGGGTGGGGGTGGAAACCGTTGCTTCTGGCTACGTAAGTTAGATTGATGCATTTGGGCCTTGGTACGCCTTCAAAAGACCCATCGGCTGCACCCCTTATAAGTTAGTTTACGGTAAGGCCTGCCATCTTCCTATCGAACTAGAGCACAAGGCCTATTGGGCCTTGAAACATTGTAATTTTGACCTTAAGACCGCGGGTGATCACCGGAAAGTTCAAATGAATGAATTAAATGAACTTCGAGATCAATCCTACAAGAATTCTTTAATCTACCAAGAGAAAACGAAGAAGATCTATGACTCCAAGACTAAAAACCGCGTCTTCAACGTTGGTGATCGAGTCCTTCTCTTCAATTCTTGATTAAAGATTTTCTCGAGGAAGCTCAAAACCCGTTGGACCAGACCGTTCACATTGCCCAAGTTTATCCTTATGGAACCGTCGAGTTATCTCAAACCGACGGACCAAACTTTAAGGTGAACGGTCATAGACTTAAACACTATTTTAGAGGGGACATACCACCGATGGTTGTCCAGGATCTCCAAACTTTCCCCATGGACCACTGAATTCGGGGATGAGGCAAGCTTAGTGACTCATTAATAAACAAGCGCTTAGTGGGTGGCAACCCATGCTTATCTTACGTAATGTTAGTTAATAAATAATGCTATAAGTGTGATGTGAGGAGGATCGCCTCTTCCTTTCTCGTGTTTCGTGTTTTGTGGTTGTATGTCCAGGATTGCCCGGATTTTGAAGAATCTCATGCTCGTGGTTTTGTCCATCGTCCACTCGATCTTCAATCCTTCACATGCTTATATATGGGAATCCGATATCCTAGATCTTATAGATTTAACGTTTATCTATTAGCATAATTAATAAACGGCTTTAGATTTGCGTAGAGACCCCTTAATATTTGGATTATGCCTTGAAATTAGTATGGGCGTGACAGTCTCACATTGAGGACAATGTGTAGTTCAAGTATGGGGGATCTTTCGATTTGATTTTACTTGCATTTGCCTTGTCTTCACGTAACACCGTTTTTACACCAAAAATAGCAAAAATATGCCAAAATTTAAAATTTTCCAAAAATAGAATAAGTGTTTTGACACAATGTTTTGTCTTTTTGTTAAGGAATAAATTTTGACTTGATCGAGTATGTTGCGCTCTAGCTTACCCCTTAACGTATATAAATCTAAGCTTTTACTAGTCTTTTATACAAGAAGCTTTAAAACGCGAATTCTAGTTTATAAAAAGCCAAGAGTCTGCAAGTTTTCATGAAAGACTTTAAATATGCAAAGCTTGTTTTATTAGACTAATCATTCGCAGATCTTTTTATTAAAGATTTTAAATTTACGAAGTACGAAAAATGATAGAGTTTTATATAAGTTAGATGCTAAACATAGAGTAGTTGGATCTCTTTAAGGCTCATAGAGGTTAAT
>BQNB010080824.1:0-29812 GCA_026074375.1 Tanacetum coccineum
TGCTTGGTCCCGGGTTCGAGTCTTGCTCACCCGGACCAAGTATCTTCCCTTTTTTTTTTTTTTTAAACTCTAGGGTAGAAACTGTAAGAAATGAAACTAAAAGGTAGGCGGGCAAAATTTCTAGAATTTACACTACAATGAAAATAGGTAACCCTACACTATGAAAAAGTGACAAAACAGACCCTACGCTTGGCTTAATTTTTTTTTAGCTTATTAAAAAGTTAGATTTAGCAAAAACTTAAAACATGAAAGTTGTTAAACAGCTTATTCTCTACAACATTAACAAAAGGACTTTCAACTTTTGACCACAGAATAAGCTAGAAAATAAGCCACTTAGATTCTGTCACAGAAACTAGCAGTTTGACAAGCTTTTTTTTGGCTTTTGGCTTATATAGAGCTTATTACTAGGTGAAAATGAAAACTAAAAGAAGCTAATTGATGTTTAAGATGTGCAGTAAAAGTTTTTAAACTAAAATCACCCTAGTATTAACAGATTAAGCAAGAAAATTAAAATGAAAAAGTGCAAAGTTTGAATGAAACTGTTTTTGAGCTTTTTTCTAATAAGCTAACAAGCTTATTACTGAACCTTAGATGCTGAAATTTTGAATCTAAGCTATACTATGTTTATTAATCAAAACTAGATAAAAGGTTTCTAACAATCCCAACTAAAAATAAGAAATCAAGAGGTGTATTAAGCTACAACAGTTTGAAATGCTGTTGTTTGCTGATGCAGTGTGCAAGGAACAAGTGTATAGGATAAAACTCTACTTAAAACTGATTCAACTAACTCATTACATGTACAACAATGCTTACTAACACTTAGTTACCTTCTCATTGCTTAAAATGAATTTGAATTCTAAAAACTCTTAACTCTTAAACTGCCCTGGTGCAAATGATGAGCTTTTGTAATCTAAACTTTGTAATTCAACAAACTAACCTCTAAAACCTGCTCAAAGCTTGCTAAACTACCCTAACACAACTGAATGAAAAGTTTTTATATGAAAACTTTGACTTTAAAAGTCAAACACCTCTAATGCCAAACACTCCCTTATATAAAACTGTCAACTCCAAATGCATTTAAAAACTATTTCAAAGCTTAAACTATTAAAACCTTTTATCTACACTTACTGAAATAAACCTACTTAAGCTAAGTGAGCTCTAAAAGTCCTAGCTTATTAATAGGAAATGAGCACTTACTCTACTTTTTATGACAGTATTTAAGAACTGAAAACTAGAAATGAACATAACTAGAACAGCTTAAGGCTAAAACTCCTAGAGGCTAATGAAGTTAAATGAGACAGGATTAACATGAAAATTTAAAAGAATTAAGCAAGTTGAAATAAGCTATGAATTGGCTAGAATGAAATGTAGAAAGGTAAACCTGAATTTTGAAGATTCTTCTTCACCTAGACATCCAAGTGTAGAGTCTAGGTGATCCTAAATGGCACCTTGCCTCTAAACCAGCTTAATAAGCTAAATGAGCTTATAAGAGCTTATTACTCCTTAATCTTCCACAATGAGCTTAATTCGAATTTAAATGAACACTTTTAAACTAAATGAGCTAAAAACAGTATTTAAAAGCTTTTACAAAGTTTTAAACTAAATTTGAGCTTATTAACAAGAATAAGCTCAAAAGAGCTTATTGAAAGCTTATTGAGTAAATTCGGCTTAATATTGAAAAACAAAGGACAAAGATACTTAAGAACTAAATTGTATTGCTCAAATTGATTTAGTACAAGCTGAATGAACAAAAGTACAAGTAATGAAAGCTTAAAAAGAAAATGCTTAAAAGAAATGCTTAGAATTAAAGGAAATACAAAACTGAAAATTTAAAACAAAGACAACTCTCAAAACTTCTGTCTTCTTCTTCTTTTATAAGCTTTTCTGTGTTTGTTGTGTGAGAGGGGGAAAACAAACAATCTTGGCCCTTCAATTTCTTCAAAAAGCAAGCTCGGTCGTCGATATGAGCCTAGGGGGATGTGAGATTGCCAAATGGGATTAGGGTTAAAGTGGAGGAGGAGGGGCGAGTTTGTCCATGGGGTTTTTGAGGTTACAGGTTAGAAGAAGGGGTGTTAACCCGTGAGTGGGTTTTGTGTTCAAAAGAGGCGGGAAAAAGGGTTGGGGGTATAACAGAGTTAGGGGAGACAGGGTATATGTTTAGGAACTTGGCAAGATAGGTCCCTCAGGGTTATTTGACTCGTTGCACCCATCGTCCTTGTGGTTATATAGCTTTTGACACTTGGCAAAAACAACCCCTGAGGGTTATTTATCACATTGCACCACCAGTCCTTGTGTGATACAAGTTATAGGGCTTGGCAGAATAAGCCCTTGGAGTACAACTTTGCCACATTGACAGTTTGGCCCTCCTCTTCTTTTCTCTTGATTTCTTCTTTAAGTATAAGTTTAGGGACTTACAATTTCAGTCCCTAAACTTATATTTCTTTGACTTTGGCCTCGGGGTTGACTTTTCTGTTGACTTTTTGACTTGATTGACTTTTCGGCTTCGATTTGGCTTTGTCTTTCACAGTCTTTTCCATTCCGAGTCCGGTTTTGTCGTTTTGGCTTTGTTTTTCGTCCTTTTCTTAGTTATCCATTCCTGCACAACACAATTAGCAAAACAAGCATATATTTGGCATTTTAAGTCCGTTTTTGGTTATTTTAGCTCGTTTTTAAAGGTAAAAGGTATGTGTAATTAAGCACATACCAAGGACAATATTTGTGTAACTATTATTCTAGATGTATGAATTACTATATGGAGAGCTATCCCAGACTCTAGATCTACTTGGTCCGTATCACTAGATCCAGTTAAATGATAGGTCGCATACAAAAGCTAGTAAACAAGTATAAATTGATAAACATAAACAAGCATATAACGATAAATCAAGAAATCGAGATAAACAAGTACCAAACATTCAGATCTTTATAATAATGGCTAATACCCGAAGGTATTAGCCTTCAGACGTCATAATAAATACAAGAGTAATTATTTAGCCAAGGTAAACTAACCGAGTTAACGAATGATACCAAAAACTGAATGATTACTAAAGTATACGGAATTACACGTTGTCTCCTATGGAATTGATAACGTTGCTTGACCTCTTCTGCTCTTTTTCTCCTCTGAAAATTGACTTTTATGGTTATGTATCGAGAATATGATTTAGCACACTTAAAACTCGTTTTTGAGTTTTGTATTTATAGGGTCTGGAAGTCGGTTGGATACGACGTATCCAAGGAGTTGGATACGGCGTATTGGGGATTTCTTAGAGTAGGGACCATGCTTGATATCTTCCAGAATATTATATTGATTCCATATCTTGAATACGGCGTATTTTTTATTTTTTTGGGGGGGGGAAGGGTCGCTCTGGATATGGCGTATTGCTTTTTAATCTTATGTGGTCTTTGGTGAGTGCATGCACGGATACGCCGTATCTTCTTGATGGATACGGCGTATTGGTCTTCAGAATAGTAATCTTTAAATATCTTTCATTTAAGCTCCAAATGTTGGCTTTTGCTTTGTTTCACCAATTACTACCATAATTACTGTAATCTCTCAAATATAATGATTATTAAGTACAATTCTTGACCATAACTATACAAAATGGTTGATAATCGTGGGATAAATGATGCTATAAAATAGACGTTATTTGATGTCATCAAATATCCCCCCACTTGAATCCTACTTGCGTCCTCAAGTAGCCTTTAGAAGTTTACAAAAATGTATCCCTAAGGATATTTTCCGTTAAAGCATTTATTCTATCATTACAAGTACATACCAAACACCTTTCCTACCAAATTCATAATAACCCCAACCCAACCACCAACTACATCACCAACCCAAAAAAAAAAAAAAAAAAAACCCAAAAAACCCCCCCCCAAAAAAAAAAACTAAAATTATACTAACCCCACCCCACCCCCCCCCAAAAAAACACCCAAAAAATAAAAAACAAAAAACAAACAAAAAAAAAAAAAAAAAAAACACCCCCCCCCCCCAAATATATTATTTTCTTTACACCCCCCAACAAAAAAAAAAAAAAAATTTTTTAATTTCTGGTAAGGTAACTAATTCGCTCAATTGCTCGGTCATATTACGAGCTATCCCATCATAGCTTGGCAAGGTACACATCTCTTCCACTAAAGACATGAGTACAGTTTTTAAAAGGTATATGGGTTTTTGAATGGAAGGCGTACGGGTTTGATCATTCTACGATATTTAACCAAATGTAGCACTCCAACAAGGCAGCGATGCATACATAACAATCTGGAAACGCCAGGGATAGACGAGATGTTCGAATCTCATCACGATTCTGAATTTAACCAAACCTGTTAGGATGATGATGAATATAGGGTAGGAACCTTCTAACTTTCACCAAAAGTCGTAAACCAACAAGGTACAAGACATGCATACATGGCCGGAATGCCGGAATAGACATGCATGTTCGTATGGATCCTCATTCGCGTAAAACCAAAGGTTAATCATTAGGTGAGAGGGAAGTAAATTGTTGTTAAATAAAAATCAAGAAACAAATAGATTAAGACTTAAGATACAAGTTGCTAGACACTTATTTTCCCGACCGTTATTATGACAAAGACACAACTATTTACAACGTCTTGATCATAGATCAAAAACAACAACCTAAGTTGGCGTTCCCATAACGGTCAACTTCCCAATCATCCCAAAACTTTACATACTCTACAAGGTAAGTGGCGATATCTTCCACTTTGTACAATACTCTACATCGTTGATTTTCTTTGACGTATCAACGAATAATCGATCCTTCGTATAATTCCTTCGGTAATGCTCTTTTGCGAAACGATTATCTTCAAACTTTCTTTCTCTTTTTTTCTCTTTTTTTTGCTAACTAAACTTCAAATCTCGGTGTAGTTTCACCATCTTCACGATCATAATAATTCCGGATAATTCCTTCGGTAATTTCTTCGTTCTTCGGATTCACCATTAATTGTGAATGTAGTAAAATCACATGAGCTTTGACTACTAATATACATTCCCATTTGCAATGTGCAAATTTCCAACCGCACCAAAGATAGAAAATGACACAAGACTCGGGAAATACAGACTTTACACTTTCTCTAAGCAAACTAGCAACCTGTTAAATTAACTTAATCTAATAGGGTAGGTTAAGGTGTAAGGGTGTAACGAAACAAATAGTTGGTGTAAATTCCTAAAGGATTGGCTCTACGGGTTGTTCTAGTGGATCATCACTCTAAAGATGAGAGTGGAAGGATTTAAACTAGAGGTTAGTTAGTTAATAAACAATATGTATTTGCGATTTGGTTGTAATCCTAATATTTACCAATTTAAACAAGTTACTCTAATTAAATCCATAATACTCATTATTATGGTCTCGAATAGATATACCTAGCCAGGTTCTAAAGTCTACAACATCACCGGCACACTCATATTTTGTAGATTTTGGGTAAACATTTGGAAACGGAAAGGTTAAATCCTCACAATATCTAACAATGGTTATTGTATGTGGGTTATGTAACATGTAAATTCACAAAAGTATGCTTGAAAAATATTTAAATTTGAGCATAATTTAAGCCTTTTATTGTGAAAATTTAGGACAAGTAAACATTCTAATTCCATCCCCCCACTTGAATTATACAACGTCCTCGTTGTATATATAAAACATTAAATACGGGAATTTAAAAAGAATTAGAATGAGAAACTCCCCTGATTTTTGCTCGGTAGATTCTCCAATTTGCGTTTATGAGCAAGATTGTGTGTTGAACAACCGCCTTGAATTTTCAAGACTCCAACACTTCAAGATCTCCAGATTCGTAAATTCTCCACCAATATTCGTCGATATTTCTTTCACGAGGTCCTGTGTAAATTCTCAGAAAACAAATGCAATTCTATCTCCGTGTATTCGTTTGGTTAGACTCAAAATAAATACCTAAAACTGTACAGGAAGTCGATACGCCGTATCCATTCCCCAGGATACGCCGTATTGATACCTGTATACGCTGTATTCATTTAATGAATACGTCGTATAGACTGTGCTGAAAATAAAGACTGGATAACGTCCAGATAGTCAATAACGCGTATCATGGGTTTGGATACGCCGGTATAGACAATTGGAAGATCAGACTGAATAAAAAATATAAATTATATTTCGAGTTGTCTCCGGGCAAGACTGTTTTATTTTACCAGAAAGTCTTTAAGTTTGGACTTGTCCCATTTTACTCCATCCTTATAAAAAACAATTTAGGGGTCAGAACGGGATGCAACAGCTCATACTAAATTCTTAAAATGATTTAATAGAATCCCTTGATATGATAGGATTAACATAACCATGATATTAACATTTAATTCTTGATAAATGTTTTAGTTTTGAAAAAATTATTTTAGATGTATACATGACTTGTTTTCGGAAGTTATTTTGACTCTTGTGCATAGGCACCAAATCGGTATTTATTACTTAAGATAATGTTTGCAAATATAATCCCTCGAGAGAGTGTCATTATTAACTTTTATCATTATCATTGTTAGTATTAAGTTTTTAATTAATCGGGATAAATTACGTTAAAAGGAGATAGATCATTAAAGTTTTTAAAATGATTAGTTCTCTTTGTCACATTCGAAAAACAATGATAATGATTTAAAGTTAATATTGAACACTATTCGAGGGATTTTATTTTTCAAACAAATTATCTGATGTTAATAAAATACGATGTTGCGTGCCTATGCACAAGGTCAAATAAGACTTTCGAAAAAAAGTCATGATAACATCTAATAAATTTTTTCTAAACTAAAAACATTTTTCAAGGAATTAAATGTTATTATTCATGGTTTGTAATCATCTTATTCTAAGGATGATAATTAATCTTTTAAGAATCTTATATGTGCTGTTTGGCATCACGATTCGACCCCAAATTATTTTATAAGGATGGGAGTAAATTGGGACAAGTCTAACTCTAAAGATTTTCTGTAAATAAAAGTGCTTGCCGGGAGACAACTCGAAATATAATTTTTATTTTTTATCAAGTCTGTCTTCCCAGAATTGTCTACTACGGCGTTTCCAAACCCATGGATACGGGTATTGACTATTATGGACGTTAATCTCAGTCTTTATTTTTGCACAGTCTTTTACGCGTATTCATTTCAAATGAATACACGTATACAGTATCAAACGGCGTGTATTGTCCTGGGGAATTGGATACCGGCCGTTTATCGATTCCTGTATAGTTTTAGGTTATTTTTTGGAAGTCTAACCAAACGAATACACGGAGATAGAATTGCATTTGCCTTTCTAAGAATTTACACCGGACCTGTGAAAGATAATATCGTACGATATTGGTGAGAGAATTTCGAATCTGGAGATCTTGTGATGTGTTAGAGTCTTGCAAAATTTAGGCCGCGGTTAACACACATCTTGCTCATAACGCATATTGGAGAATCTACCGAGCAAAAATCAGGGGAGTTTCTCATTCTAATTCTTTTTAAATTCCCGTATTTAATGTTTTATATATACAATGAGAAGTGGAGGGATGAAATTAGTATGTTTACTTGTCCTACAATTATTCACACTAAAAGCTTAAATTATGCTGTAATTTTAAAAAAATTCATGCTTACTTTTGTGAATTACATGTTACATAACCAGCATACAATAACCCTTGTTAGATATGTAAGATTTAACCTTTCCATTTCCAAATGTTTACCCAAATCCATAAAATATGAGTGTGCCGGTGATGTTGTCAGACTTTAGAACTTGACTTTGGTATATCTATTCG
Source organism: Tanacetum coccineum (assembly GCA_026074375.1). Lineage (NCBI taxonomy): Eukaryota > Viridiplantae > Streptophyta > Magnoliopsida > Asterales > Asteraceae > Tanacetum > Tanacetum coccineum. The sequence goes on from BQNB010080824.1 coordinate 7,756, forward strand.
AGACCACAATAATGAGTATTATGGATTTAATTGGAGTAACTTGTTTAAATTGGTAAAATATTAGGATTAAAACCAAATCGCCATATTAACATATTGTTTATTAACAAACTAACCTCTAGTTTAATAATCCTTTCCACTCTTCATCTTTAGAGTGATGATCATAGAAACAAGGCTGTTAGAGAAATCCTTAGGAATTTACACCAATTATTTGTTTCGTTACACCCTTACACCTTAACCTACCCTGTTAGATTAAGTTTAATTTACAGTTGCTAGTTGCTTAAAGTGTAAAGTTTGTATTTCCCGAGTCTTGTGTCATTTTCTATCTTTGGTGCGGTTGGAAATTTGCACATTGCAAATAGGAATGTATATTAGTAGTCAAAGCTCATGTGATTTTACTACATTCACAATTAATGGTGAATCCGAAGAACGAAGAAATTACCGAAGGAATTATCCAGAATTATTATGATCGTGAAGATGGTGAAACTACACCGAGATTTGAAGTTTAGTTAGCAAAAAAAGAGAAAAAAAGAGAGAAAGAAAGTTTGAAGATAATCGTTTCGCAAAAGAGCATTACCGAAGGAATTATACGAAGGATCGATTATTCGTTGATACGTCTAAAAATCAACGAAGTAAAGTATTGTACAAAGTGGAAGATATGCCAAATACTTGTAGAGTATGTAAAGTTTGGGATGATTGGGAAGTTGACCGTTATGGGAACGCCAACTTAGGTTGTTGTTTTTGATCTATGATCAAGTCATTTGTAAATAATTGTGTCGTTATGTTCCTACTCACGGTCGGGAAAATAAGTGTCTAGAAACTTGTATCTTAAGTCTTAATCTATTTGTTTCTTGATTTTTATTTAACAACAATTTACTTCCCTCTCACCTAATGATTAAACTTTGGTTTTACGCGAATGAGGATCCATACGAACATGCATGTCTATTCCGGCATTCCGGCCATGTTCGCATGTCTTTGTCTACCTTGTTGGTTACGTCTTTTGGTTGATACAGTTAGATAGGTTCCTAACTATAGTATTTCTTAATCCTAAACGTTGGTAAATTCTAAATAGGGATGTGATCTCGAACAGTCTTATGTCTATCCTGGCGTATCAGATGTGTATGTATGCTTCAGCTGCCTTGTTGGAGTGGTACTTTTGGTGAAAGATTGTAGAATGATCAAACCGTACGCCTTTCCATACAAAAACCCATATTTACCTTTTATATAACTTGTTACTTCATTTGTCTTTAGTGGCTTGAGATGAGTATCATTGCCAAGCTTATGATGGGATACGCGTTATGACAGAGCAATGACGAAATTAGTTTCATGTTACCACATAGTTTAGTTGAGTGATTTGTGTGTTTTCATCTTCATTTTAGTTAGGGTTGTTTGGTTGTGTACTTGTAATAGATTGAATAAATGCTTTAACGGAAAATATCCTTAGGGATACATTTTTGTAAACTTCTAAAGGCTACTTGAGGACAAGTAGGATTCAAGTGGGGGGATATTGATGTACATTTAAATAACGTCTGTTTTTTCGATATTTATCCCAGTTATAAACCCAATTTGTATAGTTTTTGCCATAGAATGTTAACTTAATCATTATATTGAGAATTACAAGTAATTATGGAGTAATTGGTGAAACATAGCAAAAGGAGCGCATTCTGGAGCTTAAATGAAGATATTTTAAAGATTACTATTCTGAAGACAAATACGCCGGATCCATCAAGAAAGATATCGACGTATCCATGCCTATGACAATCACTAAAGACACATAAGATTTAAAAAGCTATACGCATATCCAAAGGACTCAATACGCCGTATTCAAGATATGAATCAAGAGATTTTTATGGAAGATATCAAACTCGTGGTCCTTACTTCAAAAAATCATAATATGCCATATCACAACCTATTGGTACGCCGTATGATCGATTTCCAAAACATTAATAAATTAGAAAAACTCAAAAATGAGTTTTTTAAGTGTGTAAATCATATTCTCGATACCAAACCAAAAGTTACTCGATTTTTAGAAGAGGGAATAATGAGCCAGAAGATGGTGTGCAACCGTATTTTAAATTCCATAGGGACATCGTGTAATTCACATATACTTTAGTAATCATTTAGTTTTTGGTATCATTCATTAACTCGGTTAGTTTACCTTGGCTATATTATTACTCTTTTATTTATTCACGATTGTTTCTCGAAGGCTTAATACCTGTTGGGTATTGCCATTTATTTTGGAGATCTGATTTGTTTGGTTTTTGTTTATTTCAATTTCTTGATTTATGTTGTTATGATTGCTTTTGTTTATCAATTTATCTTGTTTACGCGCTTGTTGTATGCGACCTATTACCTTCAAATGGTTCTAGTAAGAGGACCAAGCAGGATCTAGAGCCTATGGATAGCCATCTCCTTATTGTAGATTTATTACGTCTAGAATAATAGATACGCAAATATTGTCCTTCTAAGTCTGGTCTTGGGATACGGCTTCGGCTTAACTAGTTAATTTGGAATTTTGCCATGGTTTATTGATCGATCGGTTGACTAGCATGGTGGACACTAAATAATTCACAAATAACGTTTTGATTCATTAAGATAGTTGGAAAAGTGGGAACTAATAGTGTTATGATTGCCATTAAGCGGTGTGAGTGGGTAAGTCTATATGAGCTAGGGTTTAACAAGTCACATTGGTTTAATCCCTTAAGATAGATATAATCAGCAAATAAGGAATGTTTTAATGCGGATGCTTTAATTGTGAACAGAGTAATGTGTTTGGGGTCTTAGGATGATGTAACGCCTAAGTATTAAGAATGGTTTAATAATGGTTAATATAGTTTTCTTATATAAGGTTCGACCGCTCTTTTATCTTTTGTTAATTAGCTTTGCGTGGCGTAACAGATTTCTTGAATTGAATTGTAGTCACCAACCAATCGTGCTGTCTATCAGGCTGAAAACCCCATTTTCTATTAGAATTGGATTTAGACAACATGGTTTAACATAGGATTATAATAAAATTAAATAGTATTAGATAACCTTCAATATATTAATTAATTGATAGATTTACCTCGCTATTATTGATGCGAACCACCCTAACTTACCACGATAACTGACTATTCCGATCGGGTACACTGCCCATTAAAGTGTTGTTTTTGGTTAAGTCGGAAAAATTTAAATTTAAAACTTGAATCATATAACAAAAAAACCTACACCACAACACATCAGATACAGTACCAAGTTAGCTAAGATGCCGGGATGACTCTACCATATAGACGATCTATTAAATCTAGATAATATGGATCACAATTAATGCCCTATCTTTACTTGGTTTATTGTGTACAAGTTGGACTAGCAATTGACCTAAGTGATCATCAAATAAAGTACTGATTCCTTTGATAAAGACTAGGACAGTAGATGTTGAATATAAATTTACATTATGCGTAGGTGGGTAAAATTTAATGAGTTAGGGTTTAAATAGATCGCCATTATTAATCTTCTAAGATGGATTATATATCAAAGGGAATGGATGCTTTATTTGCGGATGACCATTTACTTGTGAACAGAATATATGTGTATAGGTTTTAGGAAGAAAGTACCGCCTAAATCTTGGGAAATGATATGCAGTCCTCGCGAACTATATGCACTATTGTACTAAAATAAATAAACATCATTTTTTTTGGATGTAACCCATGGCTAATACAGGTGTTCTTATTTATTGGTTAGACCATTTTACTCCTTTGACTTTCTGCTTTCGTATGTGTTTATTGTGTTTTAAATTGATTCTAAGTTCCCACAAACCACTCTGTGCCTGTTACTTTTAGACTGAAAAACCCCCATTTAATCCGTTTAGAATTAGGATTTAACATTAGTTTTAGCATTGGTTTTATATTATATTAGGATTAACATAGTTTAAATTAACTTAATTTAGTTAACCAAAATATTGATAGAATAAAAGATTAACACTCTCGCTCTTAGTGATCGACACCCTACTTACCAACAAAACTACATCTGATCAGGTACACTGCCCGTTAAAGTGTTGTTTTAGGTTAAGTCGGCAAAATATAAATGTAAAACTTGATAGCTAAAATAACAACCTACACGACACAACACATCAAGTTTTTGGCGCCGTTGCCAGGGAGTGAAGTTGTTTAATCTTTATTTTTATTTGATATTTTGGTTTTTAACCTTACATTATTTTAACCCTAGAATTAGTATAATTTAGATTATTGTAAAATTTTGTGTTTTTAATTGTTTTTGTTTATTTGTGTGTTTGATTTCTGCATTGTATATTCTGCATATTGTGTGTTTGTGAGTTTTCTGCATTATTACAGTCTTTTGTAATTTTCTGAGTCGAATACTTAATACGGCGTATAAATTTTTTCTAAACCAATACAGCGTATTCGACTCTAAACATCCATACGGCGTATTCAGTTTGCTGAATACGACGTATTAAGCTATTTGACCATTTTCTTTCTCTAGAGTTTTTATTTTAGGTTTTATATATAGACCGACCCCAACTCATTACCTTGGAAGAGTATATATGGATTGAGGAGAAAAAGCCCAGGCATGGTAAGGTTCATATAACTAGGAAACTGCCTACGTAGGTAAGGTCTGGTTGTGAGGAAGACGTTCACGGCTCAGATCTTATGAAATGTTTTCCCAGCATATAGTCTTTAATACGCCGTTAACATCTGAAAGTAGCACTCTCATGTGAACCCACGGCAAGTCCTCTTAACAATAATCAAATTCACTTTATAATATCGTTTAACAAATCCAACAATGAAGATTACATGGTAATTTATGACAAAAATTCATTTTCTTATAAAATAATTTTTGTCGACAATTTGAAAACGAATTCGGAAAATGATAATGATAAAGTCAATATGACTTCGTTTTTCTCATCCGAACCTACGGTCAGTTATTTTAATGATTTCGACTACTTTAATGATTTTGAGAAAGAGTTCCTAGCCATTGCCTACAATAAGTGTAGCAAAAAATCGATCTAAGCGGCCGATTAATCGGCGCCTAGGCGCTAGGCGGGGATTAACCGCCTTGATTTTCACTAATTGTCCTTATTAATCGGTTTGGTCAAAAAATCGGGTCTAACTCTAACGATTAATCGAATAAAAACGGCACTAATCAGACAAAAAAAAAAATTTGGGCCTTTTTAAATAGAGGAACTCGATTACGGATAGAATTTAGATATTGGCCTTGACGTGTGGGTAAATCGAACAAAAATCGGCTAAATCGGGAAAACCAAACATATATTTTTTAAATTTTATAATTTTATATATAAAAAGTCCAATCCGATTCATCCCCGATTAATCACCGCGCTAGGCGGTACCCGACCGCCTAGCCAGCGCCTAGCGATTTTTGCAACCTTGCCTACAATGATGCTCTAACGTTTAAATTAGATTTTTCACCTGAACTTACTGTAAGTCCTCAACATATCAATGAATTTAATTTGGAAAATGAAACATCATTGTTTGAATATGATGGTGAGGAAAAAATGTTATATACTTTTATGATTTATTTCCTTTTAACGTAATTTATCCCGATGATTTAAAATCAGATAAGGACAATGATGATGATAAAATCGATGTCAAACAGTCTTCGGGGGATATATCTGTCATACCATTACATGATGTAATAAATACCGATGTTGGTGCCTATACACAAGGGTCAAACAAGCTTTTGGAAACAAGTCATGATACAATTAGTAAAATTTTCATTGCTAAAATTTTTATCAAGGAATTAAATATTAATATCATGACTTCGAATTATCTTAACAATGGGATGCCATTTGTTTTTATAATTAAGAATCTGCATGTACCGTTTGGCATCCCGTTCAACCCTAAATTGTTTTATAAGGATTGTATAAAACTGGGGGCAAGTCTAACTTAAAGACTTATCTGTAAACAAAAGTGATTGCCGGGAGATAACCCAGAATTTATTTTCTGTTATCGAGTCTGTCTTCCCAGATAGTGATACGACGTATAACGAACACCATAGATGCTGGATTGTAATTGACTACCTGGACGTTATCTAGTCTTTATTTTTCTGCAATTTAAACTTTATTGTCAGATTGGTCGATACGACGTATTTGTTAAACGAATACAATGTATTCTACTTCTGACCGATACTTAGGGTTATTTTCAACATGTATCAATACGGCGTATCCTGGGGTATAGATACGGTTTATTGACTTCCTATATAGTTTTAAGTTTTTTTAACTGTAGAATACCCTAGATAGGTTTGCATGGTTTTCTTATATTTTTCACATGACTTCGCTAGAATGAAATCAAAAACATTGGTGGAGTATCTATAATCTGGAATCCTATGTATGTTGTAGTCATGCTGGAATTCAGACGCATTTACAACACACATTGTAGAATTGCTATAATCACTTAACACATACACGGAATATTTAGCAAGAAATGTTAGATAGAGAAAGACTTTGGGAGGAAGGTTTTAGTGAGAGAAAGATGAGAGAGAAAATACTTGTTGAACTATATGAGAAATAAAACCAACCAACCACCTCTCCAAGGCATGGAGAGGTGTTGATGAGGGTGTATCATATACTTACAAGGGAGGATGCGGCCTTGGCATATTGGAATTATCCATGGGCTTGGTCTTTAATAAACTAAGTAAGTTTCCAAATATTAACTTGTAGAGCTAGCTAACTATTAGTTATCTTGAGTGACGATTACTTTCTATGATTTTTGTATTCCTAACAAGTCTCCCTCGAAAGGAGGTCCTAACTCCATTGTTCCAAAATCTTAAAAACTCTAGTAAACTATGTTGAGTCTTTCATTCTTGTGCTACAGACTTGATTTCTTTTTCTTTTTCTTTCTTTGTGAGATATGTATTGTAGTGAACCTTGCTTTTAGGCTGGAGCCACTATTCCATTTGACTTTAACTTGTATGTAACCCTCTTGAGTTTTTTCCTTTTGAGATCATATCAATCATAATCTTATGCAGTATTCTTATGATCTTTTGCCATCTTGTAAACTTGTGAATTCTGGACGGACATGTTATACCTTTCTGATATGTTATTATTGAAATAAGCTTTATATTGCATCTTTCATGAGGTTCTTTAGCTATAACACTTTGTTACATTTGAGAAGAAATACGTTTGGTATCAGAGTGACTAAAACTTCTTGAATTCTTTGACTTTAATACTTCGTCACTCTAGAAAGGACGTATACGGCTCATAGAAGAGTAGCGGAAGTATTTGAAACAGTTACTTGAGGCTTTGCTGATGTCTTTATGTTTGTCGGTAGGGTATGAGCATGTGGCTATGAATCTTGTGAGTCAGCTGGAATCAGGTACCTTTACCTCCATCTTTAAATATCATGCATTAAAAAAGTTAACAATAAAGTGGGGGAGGGGGGGAGGGACGAATATGGCTTTGTCATTCACCCGTGTTTAGTTGGAGTATCCTTTGAATCAGTAAGGATCGATCTGTGATCATGTAGATTCAATTTAAGAAGAATCTCCTTGACAGGATTTCTAGCTGAAGTATAGAACCTTTCTAACACATATGCATTACCAGAATGTCTCAAAGCAGACAACATGATAAGAGTGAACTAGTGAGTTACTATCTCACCGATTGAATAGAAAAATCGATTTGAAAAATCAATTGATGTGTCACTTGCTAAAGTGGTTTTGCGACACACCAATAGTTTTGATCATTTCAAAATTCTTTACAACCGACAATCTATGACCTGGAACAATTTTGATTCTTTATAGAATCGCACCATTGTTGCTTTCCAGTTACCACAAGTTTGATTCATATAGAATCGCACAAGTCACCTACCATGAGCTTGTTTGATGTTGGCTCAAGCAGGATTTCTGTCTTCACTGTGAGTAATATCACTCAGATGTTCTGGCAAAATCACAAAGATAATGCGTAGGACATAATGCGTAGGACTCTTAATATATATCTTGTTATTCACATTGTGTGACTTAGCAAGCATAATTTTGACAGGTGTCCTAATGAGATTTATGGATGATCTCTTTTGGCTCTAGAACTTCAATAGTGAACTTTGGTTTTAGTGGATCAGCAGGCTGGCGTATAACTGTCACCTTTTCAATATTAACTAACTCAGAGTGAAATGTTGATAGGAAACACGTGAATTCTCCGTGAAAAATGAAACAGAGTATGTTGAGAGACCTTGAGTGGCTAGGGAGGGTTGTGCAAATATCAGCTTCTGGGTCCCATGATGTCGTCAAATGTCAGACAACAAAACTTAGTGTTTCTGACAGTTTATGTATTGACCCATTTTTGCCTAAGTGAATGAAGGGACTTCTTTCTTTTCATCTAATCCAATACAATTCATTTTCAATCTTCAACCCTTCCGCGCTTACCTAGAACTTCAGCTAATACCTTGGTTGGGTTTATTTCCGGTATTAGCTCCCATTTCAAGTCCGACACGATTCCCTTATTCTCACATTTTACTCCTTTTGTTTCATACCTAAGACTTCTACATTACTAGTGGATTTACCCTGGGAGATCCCTCCGTTCTGGCGGGACATGAATTAGAATACCTATGCGTAACACCGTTATAACTTCATAAATTTAAGTACATGGTCGGTCTTTTGGTTATTCCATCTCAATCCTCCAAAAACCATTGAAAAAGTTCAATCAAATGCTTGATTACAAAAATCAAAACGACTACACTTTGAGAGTTTTTTCATTATCACATACAAGCTCCCCCCTAATATGTGCATCTAATCGTAAGTACATCTAAGTGTAGAGTGTATTGAGTCCATTTTATATGATCACATTTCAATACAAATTAGACGAAGTTTAATCACATTTTCTCCCCTTATCCAAAATGTTAATCCCTTGATATTTTGGATATCAATTCATTAAACATTCTGGGATAAAATGATACACAATATAAATAAGTAACATTTTACAGCTCCCCCTCAATATTTGAGGGTATATAAGACAGTGCTGAGTACAATAATTCAATTTTTTTTAAATTTACTAAGAAATTCTTGAAAATTTTGTACTCGAGCACTCCTTATTATCACCATTAAGTCTACACTACATATATACATTCACAATATTATTATGTACAAGGTTTGACCTGAATGATAAGAACATCATATGATAGAACCATATGGTTCTTTGTAGCAGCCATAGGTCTTCCTCATAGTATCTCTTAAGAAGTTGTCTTAGCTTCCCCTAAAATCAGCAATCCTTTCTTGAGTAGATTCAAAACTTTCTTGCAAGCCGCATCAAGCAATCTTAATGTATAAAGCCCAGATATCCGAAGCACACAATTAACTCTTTCAAGAATTTGATACCGCAACACCAAAGTCAATTAAGACCCGGATGTCCGTATATCTCCTTATACGATAGTGATGATATAAATTGTAACACCAAAGTCAACTAAGTCTCGGATGTCACAATAATTCCCTCTTAAGTAGTCGAAATGAAACACTAACTCAACGAAGTCCCAAATTACTCTTACTTTCTGTAAAAGACTGACTATCGGAAGAAATCATCATACCTTATCAAACCTATGGTGTACCTATATTATCAAAATTTCTACTACCTATTTAAAAATAAGCTGTAGAGATATCAACCGTTCGGAAGCATTTATTGAATCAGTAACCAATCTTCTTACGCTTAGAATAAATCTTTATACAATACTTACCCCTAGTATCTTAAATGATGCATACTAGAAATTAACAAGATATCTCCACCAGCCCCGTGATTTACAATAGTGCCACACCGAAAAGTAAACAAGTTTAAATACTAATATTCTCTGTGGTTATAGACATTTCGTCTTCTGAAATGACCTAAAATGAGAATAGGGTATGAATTCTATCATGTGTACTCATTATATTTCTTGTATATCTATTCCTTCCCCCTTGCTGGTTTTGATACCTCAGAATCAGCAAAACCTAGTATGCACATATACTTGAGATCGTGTTCGAAGAATTGATAAGCTTAAATCTATTATGTGAGAATCAACTAAGTCTTAAATTGTAAATAAGTTCCTAAAGTTTGAAAAAAATGACATCTAAAGCTCTTGTAGTTAATATAAATTAACTCCCTTAAAAATGTTATCCGTCATTATCCAAAACATTATCCGTTTATTCCGTGACTTATTTTTAAAGACCGTTTTAAAAGATTATTTGATGACATATTCTCCCCCTCAAATGATGACCCGTTTTCTATTTAAAGAGTTGTTGTCATTGTTTGAGTGGTCGAATTGTCTTTGAAAATCTTTTTGTGATTACTGAAACACAGTTCTTGTGGAAGACCAACTTTTTTAACCAATAATCATAAAATCTCCTCTTATATTGACAAAATGAAAATGCACTGATACGGTACATTAATTTGTATATAAGAAGCACAGGTTGTGTTGCAAAGTAAACACAAGCCTTTGCATGGTCATAAAGTAGACCATGTCCGAGTAAATTAATTCCCATTGAGAAGTCAAGTTTCCTTTTTGACAAAATACTTGCCTTTAAAAGATGCTGAAATGGGTTGCTATCATGAAATAATGCAACCATTTTTTGGCAGTTTTGAAACATTGAACTCTGCTCGAACTTCATTTACAGCCTCGTATCCTGAAATGAATGACATTTTCTAGAAACGTAAATGTTAACGATTTTTAAAGACATTCTATTATAACCTATTTTTAATTTTTTTGTTCATTTTTTAAATTTTTTCTTTGTTTAATGATTTTATATTTTTGTATTTGTTTTATAAAAGTGTTTCTGAAAATTAGAAAAATCATTTTTTTGTGTTTTTTATGTTTTTATATATATACTATATACAGGATATTTGAATAGGTACCCCACCACTATTCCATCAGCTTATATCTGTCATTGTTTAAAAGTCCTCTGGCGTAATACCTATGCATTCCCAGCTTGTTGATAAGAAATTCAATTCTTTCTCTGCCTAGGCTTATTAAGATGTGTCCGTCCAGCTGATACACCGTATTGACAAAGTAAAGTTTATACTACGCTGTTCTCAAACTTTCTTCTTTTATGAAGTGAATCTGATGTCAAAAGGTTTTGATTGATAATGTTGAACATTGAATTCAGCATAAGCAATGCGCTTTTGTTATCACAGTAAATTAGAATTTATTGAATCCAAGGCCATAGTCGGTAAGCTGTGATCTCATCTAAAGGACTTGTGCACAACAGCCTGACAAAGCTATATATTCAGCTTCCTACTGGATAACACAGCGCTTTTCTGCCTTTTTGAATGACCAGCAACAAGCCTGTCTCTAATCTTAGGGTGTAGATTTTAACTCTGAGAGCCAATATTGCATACATCCAGATGTACTAATCACTTCGTCAATATTCTTTGGCAACCCGCGTCGGCTCATGTCTGCATAAGCTGTTAGAGCAATAGAAAATCCTTCGATAACAAGAGACCCCTATTTACGGCTTCTCATAGGTATTTAAAGATTCTTTATTATAGCATGTAGTGCTTTTCGTAGGCTTTCCTGATAACTGGGCACACATGCATACACAAATGTAAAGGTTTGTTCTACGGCTGTAAGAGACATAAGGGTGTCTATCATACCTCGATAGTGTGCCAGGATCCACAGCTGTTCCTTGTATAATCTTCATTCCAGTTTGGATTTCCTCCACCATGGGAGAATCCACAGGTCACGTAGATTCCATAGCAATATTTTTTCCAATGGATTCTAGAGCCTATTTACGACTGTATCATAAAGATGCTCTAGGAGTTTGTTGAAATCTGTAGTCCCTAGCAAAAAAATGATATTTTTGCCCATCATCGACATCTAAACCTTTGACATATTATTTTTTTGAAAATTGGTCACATAGTCCGGTGGAGTAGACGTAAAAATTATATCATCAACATAAAAATTATTGTACCAGGAGAATATCTTTGCCTTGTCTTCGGATGAACAATGTGGGATCCATGGTTCCTTTAGAGAATTCCTGAGAGAGTAGAAACTTTGATAATAGATCGTACCACGCGCGCGGAGCTTGTTTCAACCTATAAAGGGCCTTCTTAAGCTTATACACATGATTCGGATTATCTTGATTCACAAACTCGTCCGGTTGGCTGACATAAACTTCTTCGCGCAGAATACCGTTCAAGAATGTTGTCTTAACATCCATTTGGTAAACGATTATAATTATGTGAGCAAAGTAGGCAAGGAAAATTCCAATAGCGTCAAGTCTAGCAATTGGAGCAAAAGATTCCTCAAAATTAATTCCCTCTTCTTAACGGTAACCACGAGCAACCAATCGAGCCTTGTTCTTTAGATTACCTCCTAATTCATCAAGTTACACCTTGTAGATCTATTTTAAAGTAATAACCATCACTTTTTCTGGACGCGAAACGAGTTCCCAGACTTCAAGATGTTCAAATTCATTAAGTTCCTCTTGCATTTCTTCAATCCAACATGCTTGAGTTAACGCGCTTTATAGTTCTTTGGTTCAACTGATGTGAGAAATGCATCATAGTAACAAAATAAGGCTTGTTCATGGAGTTGGAGTCTTGTGGAAATAGGTCTTTCGAGAGTTCACCGATGATGTTGTCTAAAGGATGATCATTGGTCTATTTGGTAACGTGTTCTGAGTTAGGAGCAATAGTGTGCACAATAGTAGGAATAACATCCGAAGACAAAGATGCTTCATAATCGTTTTCTAGAATTGGAATACCAAAGAACGGATCGTTATTTATGTGTGCAACATCTAAGTCATGATTGTCTTCTTCAACATCATTAGGAATGATAGGCGATTAAGTTTTGGGTGTTGTTTGAGAGTTACTTGGTGATGGTGCATCTTGGTCAATAGTTATTAAGGAAGGTGAACCAGTTGATGCAACGGGAACTGGAGCAACTACTTCAGCAATTAAAGCAATGACTTCAGGGGTTGGGCGATCAACACTTGATGGAGGGTTGAGTAATTCATCAAACAGTGGTTGAAATAGTAAATCCTAATCATTTCTTGAAGGTGGTACAAACAGTGTTGAAGTAGGAGGGTTTGGCACGAGTCTTGAACTTATTGTTATAGGAGTCAATTCATGAAGTACGGGTCCTGAACTGCTGTGTTCAGAAGCCATTGTAGTCAGCTCGTCAAAATCTACATGAATTGTTTCAATGATTTGTCTGGTACGTCGGTTGTAAATTCAAAATGCTTTCTTTGTGGGTGCATAGCCAATGAAAATACGAATATCAACTTTCGGATGTAACTTACCCAAGTTCTCACTATCATTCATCGGATAGCAGAGTGCACCAAATACATCGAAAAGTAATAAGTCATGAAGTTTGTCATGTAAAAGCTCATATGGAGTTTTGCCATGACGAAGACGTATGATGGAATGATTTTGGGTGTAACATTCGGTAGAAACTGCTTTTGCCCATAAGAATAACGGAGCTTTTTCACAAATCAACATTGTGCGGGCAGCTTCAATTAGCGTACGATTACGTCTTTCAACGACACCATTTTGTTGTGGAGAGCGAGCAACATATGTTTCATGCGAGATGCCAACCTTCTCATAATATTCACGTAAAGTTTGATTAACAAATTCAGTTCCATTTTCTGTTCTGATTCGTCGGACATGTGTCTTAAGCAGCACTTGGATCATCTTGAGAAACTTGATTATGAAATCTGGAGCTTCATCTTTTGACCTTAAGCACTTAACCTATGTAAATCAAGAGTAATCATCGACAATGATGAGGATGTACTTCTTTTCATTAACACTTGCGACACGCATTGGTCTACAAAGATCCATGTGCAGAAGATAGAGTTTTTCTTGGTTGGTGTCTTCAGATTGAAGTTTGTGGGGTTTCTTCATGCTCTTGCCCATTGCACACGCAGAGCATAGATGGTCCTTTTAAAATTTTAGCTTAAGGAGACCTCAAACAAGACCGTGTCTAGCTAAATGGTTGATTGCACCAAAGTTCAGATGAGACAGACGTCAGTGCCATAGCCAGGACTTAGTCTTTGAGGCCTTTAACAAGAGACATATAGGAGATGACGCCATCATATCTCCAAGAGACATAGTATATAGATTGTTTCCTCGAGATCCGATCAATAGATCGACACCTTCTAGATTACGAATGAAGCAGGTGTGTTGACGAAAAGCAACTTTAAGGTTCGAATCACAGAATTGCCCCAAGGAGAATAAATTATGTCCAAGTCCTTCCATGTAGTAAACCCTTAAGATCGTAACATTCCCAATCTGATAATCACCATATCCCAATATCTTTGCCACGTGATCATTTCCGAATTTGACTGTACCCAAAAATTTATTAACGAAATTGTTGAGCTGAGAGTGATCTCCGGTCATATGCTTGGAGCAGCCGGAGTCCAATTACCAGAGAACAATTTGGACGACCTGCATTCATTAAGAGAGGAAGCTAGAACGTCGGAAACTATGAATCCCCAAGATTTACTGGGTTCCATTTTGTTAGCAGATACAGATTTAATAATCTTAGCTTTGCTAACGGGAACATTAGTTTTGGATTTCCTAGGTTTCCTTGAGTAAACCAATGTTACTACAGGCTTAGATGTATCACATTCTAAGGTAGTTGGTTTCCTTAGAGGCACTTCAGCAGTTGTGGTTATCCTAGTTAAAGGGCACGCATTTCCTATTATAGTGAAGGTTCGACCAGTAGGTCTCCAAGAGTATCCAATATTTGTGAACACTTTTCCTGTTGGTTTCCAAACTTTTTGCTTTGAACTTTTCTTAACAGATTTAGATTTAGCACGAGCATTCACATTATTGATAAAATCACGAACACACAAATCATGATTAGCAGAAAGCATGCAACCATTACACTTAACACATAGAAGTTTAGAATTCGCATTAATCTTTGAATGCTGCACATTTGTAGTTTCTTTAGGTTTCACAACACAATTCTTATGTTTCAAACTAGATTTAACTGTCCTAGAGTGGGCTTTTACTTTATTCTTCAGAGTACTACTTGATGGTCGCTGAATCTTATTTTTCTTGTTATTGCCTGAAGGCTGTGATCTGCTAGCACTAGTAAATGGTCTTACTCCTGTAGAAGACAACATAGGTTTGTTAGAAACTAGGTTTGATGAAGAGGTTGTTTTTGTGTTTCCTGAGGATGTGACTGGCTCAGTGAATCTAACTCTTTTATCCTTGATCTTTGGGGTGACAGCCACTAATTTTTCACCAGAATTGTTGATACTAGGGCAGGTTTGACTGATGTTTGTAAGCAACTCCTAAATTCGTTTAGTATACCTACATGCATATTCTAAGGAATGATCTAGTGGATAATTTGATTTAACATGTTCAACTAGATCCCTAAGAACTGCAGCTTCTTCTTGATATGCTTAATATAGACAGAGTGAGTTGTCCTTAAATTCAACAGTTTAGGGGTTATTGGTTCCACATCAATCTTAAGCATCTTTGGATCAATAGTGTGTTTTGTAACAGCATTATCAACTAGATCTTTTCCTTTAAGTTTCCTTAAACCATCCTTGAGAGCTGTAATTACCAAAACTTTTTCCTAAAGACTAGCATTTAAATCAGAGATTTCCACAGACTTTAGATTGACTTAATTAATTAACCCATCACATTGTTCTTTTGATCGAATACGTGCTGGTTTAATCGAGTCATAAAGTTGCTTATAGGTCTTTTTCAAATGTTCATTCTCAGCAATAAGCTTTGACACCCTATGATCCAATTCAATATTTATCGTTTCAATCTCTTCTATACCTTTTTGATCTTATCGTCATTCATATTTTCACTTAGAGATATAATTCTCTCTTTCAACTTCTTTATGACCGTGTCTTTCTCTTGCAACTGAGCATTTAATTCATTTAATTAAAAATATTGATCAAAACTTGGAGCACTTTGATTTGAAACAAAATTGTCCTTTTGAAAATTTCCTGATTAAGTTAAGAGTCAACTTCTAAAGAGATGCAATGTTTTTCAAGAGTGGTAAAACTTCTGAACAATTTGTCGTAAGTCTCTTTTTCAATGAAATCCTTTTTATTAAGAACCTCAGTCTTAAGTTTGAGACACTTTTTACATTCATGCACATTCATAGAAGCATGTTCCACAAAAGAATACATAATTATGTTCACAATATCTTTATTAATGACTTGTTCCAAGAGTCGTTCGTTGTTGTTCAAAACTTGATTCATTTTGACTTCAAATGTTTTTGACTTTAAACGATGTTGTTCCACAGCCTGTTCCATTTGATGAAAGACATTTTGGACTTCAAAAATTTCATCAATCAAATATTGATCGAATGTATTAAATAAGTCTTTCAGAGCTTTTACAAATGGAATTATTTCATCCCTAAAACAAGCTTTTATATGTTCAAACCTCCATGAGCCCTCAGTGATGGTTGTAGGCGTGGTTCTTTCTTTGATAAGCATGTCAAAACTAACAAGATGGTGGTTAAGTTTCTTCAAACTCGTATTAACCATGCTGACTTTATGAAGTTCTTTTGAAACTTTAACTTTGGTGGGTCTATTAGAAGGAGTGTGATCTAAAGAATTTACAGAATTCTGAGACCAAAAGGCTTGTTCAGAAGATAATTCAGTTTTTAGAACAAATCGTGTTTCAAAATCTTAAGAAAGTTGGTTAAGAACAGCATAATCGACTGGTGTAGTAATAACTTTCTTTTCTAACATCATAGGATCCTTTTGTTTTAAAAGCATTTTTGAACGACTCTCTTCAGCAAGTATTATGGTCTCTTCAGAGTCAGGAATCACAATAGCACTAGTATTCTTAATGACATTACCATCATAAAGCTTTGGTTCCAACTGCTGAGCTTTCTTCAGATAGAAAAGATTTTGAAAACCTAGAGCTTGTTTAGTGGTATGATCATAGAAAAACTAAGGTTTCGTCAACATGTGAACAGTTTGTGCAGATTGATCTCTTTTTAAAACAATATTATCTAGCTGTTTGATCCTCTTTTCTAAAGCAATCTCTCTATCAATGTTCCTAGATTCTTCTTTCTTAAAATTATTTTTGAAAAGAGTAACTGTTTGCATTAAAGATTCCTTTTATATTAAATGTTCAGAAAGAGTTTGTTTAAGACGATCAATCTCTACAGACCGTGCACTTGAATCTGAAACGTTATCATTACTCTTTAAATCAACATTTTGTCCTTCTTTCAAAACTTTAACTTGTTCCTTATTGTTGGAGTATGCTCGTGTCATAATAAATAATTATATGGCTAGACACATGTGAGCCTATGGGGTCACACACATATACACTGAGGTACCATTTATATATCGTGTTTATTGTATTTACGGTATATAAATAATCCACGTAACATGGGATAACTATTGGGCTTCTAATAACTAAGTATTGTACTTAGTTAATTGGACTTGGAAAACAAAAGAGGAGGCCCATACAAGCCCTATAGGGGTCGGCCATTCATGCATGTATGGGAAGGGATAAGATTGTTTGACCAATCAACATTAATATGATTATCTCCTAATTGATTTTCTAATTAATGTGATTAATAACTTTCCTAAAATCTCTTCCCTCCTCTCCCTATATATACATACGGCACACACACTCTTTTTATAAGGTTTTTGTGTTCTTATTTTCCCATCACTTTGTATCTTGATTATTCAAAGTGAAATCTAAAGTTACGGGGTTTTAGACTAGCATCAATTGGTATACAAGGAAGTGTAGTGTGGATACATCATAGAGGTGATCTCTATTTGATCACTTGGTGCTTTGGGTTAGGGTGAAGGTCACCAGTTGATTCTACCGATCACGCTACAAAGGTATTACTTTTCTTGTTTTTCTTTGATTGATCATATGACTCTATGGATCCGTTGATAGGTGCATTATCTGCTGCGTTTAATCTTTGTTTATATGATAATCATTTAATTCAGCACCTATAAGTCCATATTTGTGGCAACTGTCTAAGTCCTTTTAGAGGCAAACATAAAAGTCCAGTTAGGTGGCAAATGGATAATTTCACTTCTTTAGGACTGATTTAAGCTGTTTGTGACCTATTTTACTTATTCTTGCAAAATTATATAAGTAGCATGAGAGGTTATACACAACTTAATATGGAAACCAGGTTTGCCTGTTTGGTCCCTATATAACAGTGAATGTTGTTTGTTACACGTGTTACTACGTTTCATAGTCCACTAAATTGCCAGATAAGTCAAAGTCATAATTTAGTTGCAAAAGCATGTTAGTTTCAAAAGAGTTTATACACACTTGGTCCTTGATGTTATAACCGGGTTTTCCCGTTAGATCCCTATTTAACAGTGATTGTTGTTTGTTACACCTATAACTACGTTCCATATTTCCATTTGTGGACAAAAGAGTTAGTCTCTTGGCGGACTAATCTCTTGGCGGGAAATTGAAGAATTGTAGTTTTTCTTACACGATTAGTCCCTAAAACCTAATTACACCATTGGACTGTCAAACCCAGATACACCATTGGACCCCCAAACACAAGTATTTAAATCGATACCAGATTAACCATTATTAGACACTGTATTTCACCCTTTAATTCTCACCCAACTATCTTAATAACTCAAAACATGTCGGTAGAAAGTGATAACGGTAAGTTTCCCATGGTCGATGAAGAAGACTTGACTCTTAAGAAATTAGAACCGATGGCTGAAGAAATCATAATGTTAAGCGAGGTTCTTAAAAGAAACTGTATTTTGCCCTCTGATTCTCACCCACTAGTCGTAATAACTAAAAATATGTCGGCAGTAAGTAATAACGGTAAGCGTATCATGCTCGACGAAGAAGACTTGATTTTTAAGAAAAATTCAACTATGGCTGAAGAAATCATGGTAATGTTACGCGTTTGTGTTGCAAAAAAAGGTCAGTGACATCGTTTGGTACACTGATGAAATAAGGGAACATGTAGAAAAGGTTGATGATGGTTGGAGAGATAAAGTTTCCTATTTTGTCGATGTTCGTGTTTGTTTTCTAAGTTGTTTTTTGTTCAGTAAGTTTTGTTTATTTTTTATGTTGGTGTTTGTTTTCTTATGCATGCATTTGCAGTTGCACTAATGTTGTGCCATATTTATAAAATCATAGTCTTAGAAGTTAGCAATTTGTATACAACAATTCGAAAAAAGATATTTGAGTTACTAAGACATGCCAAAGTCAACAAATACTCTTTGCAACATTCAGAGCAGAGCATCAAAACTATGCAGACCCACCATCCTTGTAGAATACTTTGACCATATTTTTCTTTGTAATGTTAAGATAATGATGAGTTGATTGCTTAGGAGAAAAGACAGAAACATTATAAAGTATCAAAGCCGCTCCTATAGTAATCGCCTTTGCAAACCTCTCATTTGTAAGCACTTTGTAATGAATCGTACTGGAGATTGTACCAGAAAGGTCTTTGAGTGTTACTGTGAGATCGCCCAGCGTATTCGGAGTACAAGATTTGATAATTGCAACAACTTTCTAAAGTTTCCCATTCTTGAAAAATTTCTTAACATCTCCAAAACAACCCGTCACGATCCCTCCATCAACATTGACATAGTCAAGCACACTAAGCCACGGCGCACACGTAAAATTGTCATCATCACCTACGTCCTCAATAACTTTTCTAATATACTCTTGTGTAGACATTACAGATTCCTCCCCACCTTCCTGAGTATCAGCTAATTTACGGAGCTTGGTCGTTTGAACAATACCAGCAGGACCTGGTATTATCCTAATGGGCTTCACAACACAATTATCAACTTGATTGTTTTGAGATGAAAACAGGGTTTGGGTGGTGGTGGTTATCTCAGGGACTATGTGAGGGTTGTTGCTGGGATGGACGACGGGGGTTAGTCGAAGATCGAAATCGTCTATATCAAGGGCTTGTTCCCATTCATCATAATTATCAACTTGATGGTTTTGAGATGAAATCAGGGTTTGGGTGGTGGTGGTTATCTCAGGGACTATGTGAGGGTTGTTGTTGGGACGGACGACGGGGGTTAGTCGAAGATCAGAATCGTCTATATCAAGGCCTTCTTCCCATTCATGATTTGGTGGTGAATTCATGTTTTAGTGGATGACTGCAATACTGCTTTACTTTGTTAACAGATTACACTAGTCTTATATAGGGTGTAAGGTAAACTATGTTTGACTTTTTTGGCCAAATATTCACTTGTACTGTTCTAAAAATTGAATAGGTTTATCTATGAATTTGGTCCCTGTCGTTTATGGTTTTCAAATGCACTAGAAGGTTTACTCCTTTTATCTATGAATTTGGTCCCTGGCGTTTATGGTTTTCAACTCCACTAGGTCTCTTGACGTTTATTGGTTTTCGACTGCAACTAGTACACCTTCTATATTGTAGGTTCCTTCCAGTTTACCCACCGCCATTATTTTTTCTTACAGCCGTTCACATAATGTGAGAAAAAACCTTACACCACTCCCTCATCATACCATTTTTTTATCATTAAATAGTTGACACTTTCATTTTGGTTTCCAGGATGAATTGTGAATAAAACGCGCATTGATTACTCGTAACTATCTTTCACATGGCTAATAATGAAGACTTACACCTGTTTACCCAAGTGATAGTAGTTTTCATGTCTTCTGACAGTGAGTTGGCTGATACCAACTCCTTGGGTTTGATGAGGTCCAAGAATGATAAAAAAGGCATAAAAGGCGAAGAGTATTAGAATTAGAATAGAAAAAATCCTTTGTTTGAAATTTAACCCCTTAACATTTCAGGCATTTCACGACTTTTGATTTAGACAAAGGAACTGAGGTAATGAAAGACAAGGTTAGCTAGGAACATGTGTGCGAAGAAGAGGTGCTTTTGAACAACAACGTAGAAAAACAAAGTGGTGATCTTGTAGAGATGCCAAGTGAAGCAGTAGAACAGTGGATGGATGATAATGTGCCTAATGAGATTGATGGTATGCTATGTTGTGAAGACAAGTTCTCCAAAGACCCATTTTATTAACAAATGTACCTTGAAGTTTTGTTTGTAAAAAGGTGCAAATCATGGTGGTGATGATCTAGTGGACAATAGGTAAGACCACTAAAGAGGAAGATGGTGTTTGCTGAATAGGAGGAGTGAGTGCATTTACTAAGTACGATGTCAATGTAAATTTATCTGCTATTTTCTATTACTAATGTTTTGGATCTTAAATTACCCTTGTATGTATTTCTTGTAATTTTTTATTGTATGTATATGTGTTATGTTTAAGGGAATCAAGTTATGCAACTTGTTTCCATTATTTTGTCTCCAAGGTAACAACCTTGGACAAACAGAGTAGTGGTCAAACAGTGTAATTTATACACAAAACAACTACAATACCAATAACATATTAGGTGAAATGGTTCATGATTAATACAAAATACTTTGAACCATACCTGTTCATACTTTGAATCATACATTCATCAAAAAACACATGTTAACAAAAAATAACCCATAAGCAAAAAAGATAACTCCCCAAGCCGACCTTCTCCTGTTTAAAAAGATTTATAAAAGTCAAACCCCTTCATGGCCTGAAGGTGCAACTGTAAAGCTATCGTCCTTATCTCCATCGCCTTGATCATATCATCCTTTTGCAGACCCTTGAGTTCCTCCCTTGTCTTATAGGCCATCACATTTGTCGGCAAACGTTGTTCAAGCTCTTGTATAAACAAACGCCTTTCATCTATACTGTCAAGTAACTGCCTCGTTAAATTGTTAAGCTAGCTGAACCTCCCTTTGTGTCTTTATGTCAAAATAGACGAGCAATTGATCTCACAGTAGGTCTGAATTTGCTAAGAGCCTGAGTTGTTCCAAATTCACAAACCGATTGTCACCAGCCATTGAAAAAGTTTGGTTTTAGAATGGTGAAAGGTGTTTAGTAAGTTAAGGAATGTATGCGTGTGTTTTGGATATGAAGGACCAAATGCGAAGTGTATTTAAATACAAGTGAATACATGGAGATTAATCGACTACACAAACGAAGAGTCGAAAACGCTATTATTACATTGGGAAGGTATATGTAAAAGGCGGCTAAATTTTTTTCAAGGACTAAGCGTGCAAGTAATGTGTAAAACATTTACTGTGTATCTTGGCGGGAAATGGAAAACCAATAGAGCATTGAGGGACCAACGGTGTAAGTTACC
>BQNB010080825.1:0-29812 GCA_026074375.1 Tanacetum coccineum
TCTGTGTATACGTGTGTGCCCCCATAGGCTCACATATTTTCGGCCGTATATTTATTTATGATATGGACATATCCCAACATAAATAAATTTACAGAGTTCACACTATAACAATATTGACAACTACAAATAAACTAAAACAACACTAATAACCATAAATAAATTTAAAGAGTTCACACTATAACACACAAGTAATCTTACATAAATAAATACACAAAATTTTTACAAAATTAAATAAACATTAAAAAAAATAATACAAGTTCTATAACAAAAAAACACAAATTTTATAACAAACTTGATACAACTTTATAACAAAGTTTATACAAATATCGCCAACAAACTTACGTGGCGGCCACAGCGAGCGGCAGGCGGCAGCAAGCTGCGGCATGCTATGGTTAATGGTGGCTGAAAAGACAAATAAGATCGAACAAAACAAAATAACATTCATAGATATAACAAAAACATACTCTAAGACTTACATTTTCGGCGACCCTAAAAGTTTAGGTGGCGGCTACATCAAGATCCGACGAAAAAGTACAGCGACGACGGCGAAAAGTGGCGGCTGAAATAAGATCTACATATAAAACTTACAAATCTACAAATAAACCTCAAAATCATTGATCATTTTATATTTTCTACGGCACCAACAAATTACATACAACATTTTATGAACACATGGACCACCATCAGTTTCGGAAAGCAAATTAATATAAAAAAATCAGATCAAATAAATATCAGCGGTAGCAACTGTTTTTCCGGCGACCCACTGGTGGTAGCAACAACTTTTCGGCAACCCACCGACGGTAGCAACAACTTTTCTGGCGACTTGGATGCAGCGGCGACTACTGTAACAAAAAAACGATATAAATCTTTTCGAAAACCTATATCTACAAATAAAATCAAAGATTTATAAAAGAGCTTTAAAAATACCTTTCGATGAGTGTTGGTCTTGTGGTGGTGAGTGAGTGTTTTATTAGATTTGAGGTGTGTGAAAATTTCGGCGGTAGCAAGGATGTGGTGTGTATTAGGCTAGAGAGAGAGAGAGAGGGAAGAGCAAGAAAGACATTGTGTTGTGTGTGTGTGTGTGTTTTTTTTTAGGTATGTGAAGTATTGGATGTGTGTTGATTTATATATAGACAAGGAGGGTATTTTCATTAACAATTACAATTCAAATTATCAAATTATCAATCATCATTAAACCATTAAACGATTTGAAATATCACCATTAATGGCATTAAATTATCAATCGCCATTATAAACCATTAAACGATTTGACAAAGTTTCCTTAAATACTTTCAGCATTAAATTTTTAATTTTCAGTTTTCAAGAATTAAAGTGAAATGCTTTATAGATAGTATAGATAGTAACCTTTAAATTCTTTCGCACAAAGCTGTAGAATATGAGCTAGAGTATTTCAATACTCAAGCTCGACTTAAAATTCTACCTAAATATCTTAAGCTCGAGCTTAATTTAGTCCTAGTCAAAATCAATTTCAACTATTCGACGTAATAATCATGAATAGCTTGCAAGTTGTGCCTTCTCTTTTACACACCTACTTGTATAACCAGGTATTTTAGCCTTGACGGGTCAACAGAGGTCAAAACTAAAATAGAACTTCTATATCTAACCCTTTTGACGTTTGGGTCGACAAACTGTCTCGTGCCTTACAGAAAGCGTAACGATGATTTTTCTTTATTTGTTGCCCGTCAAAGGTAAGAGTGTTCTTTCATATATAGCCAACAATAGTGTCCATTGTATTATTCTCTACGAGTGTGTTCAGGTTACTTACCACGTCTAATTACACATTGTACTTTTAGGGCACTCAGTTTAGCATTGTAAGATTATAGATCTTGAACACATTACAGAAAATACATTTACAATCTCATCAACCAATAACATATAAACACAAATCGCATCAGACAGCAATATGATATTATCATATAAAGCATTCAACACTCTACACCAAAGCAAGCAGAACGGAATATTTGTTTTTTCACTGGATGACGTATATCATAGATCCTTCTAGAATTACACTAAATTTATAAGTTTGGTTGTTTATTTCGAAGAAAGGAAACCAAGGCCAGAATATAAAGATTATAGATGCAAAATCTACACAAGAACTAACACCCGATATATAAAGGAATCCCTCTTTACAACGCCTAATTTTACCCTGCAAAAAATAATATAGATGATCCATTTGTGCAAGCAGGGCCCTTTTTGTACCATGAAATTCAGATTTATCTGGACCGGGTTTCTAAAACGCTATGTTAATTCAAGCTGCACAGTGATAACAATCAAGATCCGTTTGTAACTCTAACTACGCCAAAATTCTGTGTTTTAATGTTTACTCTTTTCAAGGCTCTGGTAGTGGGTGAAAAACTCTCCTTGTGTCTTTCTTTCCCGTATAAGGTGAGACGAGGAGTTGATTGTCATTTCAATTTTACTAGTCTTCGTCATCAGCTATTGCTGCAAACGAAAAAGGTTTAAACTTATAACCGTCACCTCCATAAAACTTGTTTTGAAATTCCACCCAATGTAGCCGTAGTGCATGAAGGAAAGCACTTAGTGTCTCCATCATGAGCAGTATAAACGCTGTTGCAAAGGCGAACACTGCTAGTCCCACCAACCGAATTATGAAGTTGTCATACCTGAAAGCCCATTGGATAGATGTTTTTAACAGTTAGCTTTAGATGGACAAAATAGGTTGCAAAAAATGGCAACTTTTTGGCCCAACTGTAACCAACTTGAGCTAGTAGTTGACAGTTGTGACTCATGGCTAACAAAAAGTGTAGCTGAGTTATTTTTAATCTCTTACGGGTTGAACAGGTTAATTAATAACTTAGCTAAAAGATAGGTCCAAAGGAATTCGTTGGGTCAAAACTTCCAAAATTGTTCTATCAAAAAAACAGATTATTACCTTAGCGATAGAGATTCTATAATCTTTTTTATAATACTAATTGTTAATAAGAAAAGACAAACGAAGTGTTAAGGGTTGACCCAACCCGGCCTGTTCCGTTGGGGTTCGTATTAAAAACTTAGGTATGTGGACCCATTCTCCAACCCGCGCATATCGACCTCTAAAATAGTGCAAAAATTAATTTTCCAGAAAAAAAGGGGACTAGACAAGCAAAGAAAGAAGAAACTTACCCCCAAGCAAGGAGGAGAACTTTCTCATAGAATACAGTGGACAACTCTGAGTGTGCTAAACTGTAACAACCATAAGCTGTCAACAAAAATACAATATATAATTAACACCAAATAACTCTAAAGTAAGGTCTGTAGATTTTGTACCTCAAAGCCCATAATCGAAGGTAAGAAGCGGTGTTGGAAACAGAACCAAGTACAAACTCTATAGAATGTATCATTTGATGCACAAAGATCTCACTAAAATTGAATTCCTCCTCATGATGCCTTGCAGAACCTGGCTCAGAATCTGTATCCATCTCGGAGGACCTAAGAATCCCATATGTGCGACCTTGAAATCTCTGTAAAGTATCAAGGATGAAATCATTAACAACTTGAAAAGTAGGGTAACCATAGTTTCCAACGGTTAACATCAATTTTAATCTATAAAGTACTAAATAGAGCATGAACGACGATGTTCAAATTTATAATTATAATCTCAAGGATTATTCTACTAGCTTGTATGCTTTTATATGCAGTAGGTTTGCTACCTCACAGGCATGAGTTTCCTCAAAATAAAAGGTTTGGGGAAAAGCATCCATGGAACAGCAACAAGAGCCGCAAGCAATAATACGATCTGCAGTAATCTTTTCTTAGGAAACCAAGCAGACCAGAAAATACAGTTAAATATGCCAATTTCGACCATTAACTTATAAATGGGTCGATTTGGGTTGAGTTTTATTACAGAAAGGAACAGGTCAAACAGATCAAAGATTCCACAAAGGCAGTTTTAAATGCCTATTACTAAAATTGATTGTATAAAGAGATATTTTAAGCGCAACCCGAACTAAAGGAGACAAATTTTAGCCCGAAACCCGTCCTGACCTATCAAACCTTTTGAACCCACCCATTTTGCCATAATAGAGAAACAATAAATCCTACCTGAAGGGGCCTTTGTCCCCAAAACAGCTCATTCTCGCCAAGATCATCAAAAGGACTCAGGAACATATAGATCATCACATGGTAAAGGTCCGCTTGAGAACCGGTGCACCACTTTACGATAATGAGAAGTGAAAGATACCCAAAAAGGCTGTTTAAGAATATCATCTGTGGCACAAACTGATACCTGAAATAGTTCCACCAATGAATGTGTGTCAGATATTAATAAGTATCAATTATAGTACCATGAAACAAGATCATATGCTTACCTGATGTCTAACGAGTTGTTGAAGAAAATTGAATTGAAGTAGCTTAACATGATACCAAGATTCATCTGAGCAATACCAAACAAAATAGACATCTTCATTTTAAGAGAGTTTAAGAAAGGTAGCTCAGAACGACTCCCTCGCCAACTAGGATCTACACCAAATGGGTAGGCATCGCGATATTTGATTAAACCTATTGTATGTGCCTCACTGTCAATGAACACAGAAAATGTTTGTTAAGTAACATATTATGTGAAGAATCATGTATGTAAGATCAGTCATCTATGCAACTATACAATCCTTTTTCTTTCTTACTTTTAGTGGAGGGAATGAGTTCTGTTAACAAAAAGAATAGAATGGTTTTACTTAATACGTGAAGATGGAAGAAGAAAAGACAATGAAATATATGTGTATACCTGCATGAAGTGTCACGGCATCTATAAGCAGATGCACCAAATATGTGATAAGGAACAGAAAAGAACTCGTTGTATATTAGACCACAATAGATTGAAAACAATGACATCAATAGAAGTACATAACGGCCACCAAATAACATCTCCATGAAGCTACCAAGTTTCTACCAAAAACAAAGAAAATAGAAAAGCTAAGCATATACTAGAGATTAAAACAGAATAAACATAGAAAATTGTCATGTGTCAAAAAAAATTAAGATAATAAAAGATAATTAGTTTAAACGAAGGGAATGAAACAAAATCAGAATTATAAAAATAACAAAAAACCTGTGAGCTCAGCTTCCCTTCACGAGCTATTAGAACCAATGCACCAATCAATAAGCATATTCCATGTCCCCAATCCCCAAACATGACGGCAAAAAGAAACGGAAAAGTAATTACAGTATAAACTGCTGGATTGGCTTCCTGGTATTTAGCAACACTGCAGTGAATAAATTCAGACAGCATTAACTCCTACACATGTAAACAGGTTCCAGTTCACATAAAAAATGGTTGCCATATCAAAATTGCAGCTATAAATTATTAATCATGATACATGATTACACAATGTGAGACACCCATAACAGGAGCCTATTACAAGTATTTTCACAGAACGGCTATATGGCATATAAATAACTAAATATAATATTGTTTTGACTATAAAAAAGGTTACTGACAGAATTGCTGCTAAAACAACATAGATGTAAAAAGATAGCTTACCCATAGGCGTCAACAATTTCTTGATATGCATTTGTGAAAGCGTTGGTTCTAAAATATGTTGGAGGTGACTCCACAGCATCCATAACATGAAATATAACACCAACTTGCGAGTTGCTATCAAATGTTGCACGCTGAAGTGCCTCCTGAATCTGAAGTCAATTATAACATGATACAACATATAAGAGCCGAATAGCCAATAAACATGTTTCAAGAAGAAAATCCAACATACATAGAAAGCAATGCATACAAGATGACTGGGTTTGGTTGCATGAGTTGGACTCATTTCAAGCCCGTGGTCCAAGATTCAAAATATAATGTATATAACATATATTCATGTAATAACCTTTTCTACAATGTATAGGAAAATACCTGGGGTTTAGCAAATACAGGGCACCATCCCTCTCCAACTAGACATTTCTTTGTAACATCAAAGTTTAACATATTTAACGTATCAAAGACAGCTTTCTCCCTTTTAACCTACAATTTATCACATTACATACAGACACGAGCGATATCAAATTTTAATATATGCCATTGTCAAACAAAAATACGTATATATATATACAGAAAACCATAGATAAGCACACCTTACCATATTTATCCATAGTGTTAAGTGAAACCCAACTGAGTGAAGAGCAGCATTCCTGTGACGAATCCCAACATCCAAAGTGGTTTCCAATTCAGAGAGCCGTGAGAGAACCTGCAAAACGATACATTCAGAAAGTGGTTTCCAAGTCAGCCTAATACATATGACTAAGCATCCTGATATTCCACATTTCGGCAATAATATAATACTTGGCATACATTCAATAACAGTTCATACAAGGAGAGAGACATCCTTTTAAAGGCAAAAATATGAAGCTACTCTAACTTATTTTTTCCATCCATTTAAAAACACACCTCTTGAGTTATTTGACTCTGCTTTGTCAAGTCCTCTGGAACAGGATAGCAGTTTGCACCAAATGCTTCACAAATTTTGAGTATTTTAGTCCTTGCCTGCTCTCCGGAGAAGAACACTACGAATACAATTTTCTCAACCTGCAAAAGAGTAACAACATTATATTCATTTGATCTTTGAAGATGATCAATAAAATACACACCAAACAATAAGACGTGCATGCTAGAGAGGAACTCTGCCATTACTACGAGTAACATCCAATAACTACACTAACATAGAGAGAGTATAGCTAGCTGTGGATCAGATATTGAGGTGAGAAGATGGGTGGGTGTGGGCGTGGCTGTGGGCGTGGCTGTGGGCGTGGCTGTGGGCGTGGGTGGGAGTGGGAGTGTGGTGATGGTGGGGGAAATGATAAGGTCAAAACAAGTCCCGGTTACAACATGCCATTGTTAAGTATGTGTAGAGCTGAGTTGTCTTGATCTGCAAACACCATTTTGCCCATTTTTTACGAAAAAGTTAATGAATTTATAAAAATTACAAAAACAATATTATTACAATCATAATCTAAATATTTTAACAGACTTAGAGGCCAGTAATCTTTAAACTCATTATTTGAGTCATTCGAGATCAAACACAACCCAAGCAGTAGACCCATCAATAAGGTAATTGCCAAGCATATAAAGTGTAAATGACGAGTAAGATGGCTTTAGTTTATGTACATGAACTTGTAATAATGTCCCAGAGAGAGAGAGAGAGAGAGGAGAACAGGTGTACAAACCATTTCAGATGATATAGGATCGAAGATCAAGTCATCTGCAGGCGCTTGATTGAAAAGCAAATTTCCCCTTGTTGCACGAAACAACATTCTCTCGAACAATAATACCTTCAATTTTGGGATAATGCCGCTTATAAATCTCAGACCAGACATATTTGCTGGTCCGGATTGTGTCGCCTGTGTAATAAACAAATTGAGTTTATACGTTATAGCACTCCAAAATACAAATACACAAAAGATTTTTACCTGCTCAAGTAAAGAGGCTGACTCTGGATAATCACTAGGGTACACATTCTCATCTAGTTCTATTCCGTCTGCAGTCTCATAACTCTTACCTGAGACAAGGAAACCTCCTGCCTGAAGAAAGATAATGATAATCAGAATCTGACTTTAGGAGACACTAAGTGTTCTGGTAATTCGGAAGACAAAATCAAAATACAGTATAATAGGAAAATTGAGATGTTGACAATTTGTGAATAATAATCCTATTGAACACTATGACCACAAGTACTTGGTACAATCCTGTTGAACGCTATGACCACAAGTACTCAGTACAACTTGACATGCAAGGTAAAAATGAATTTTGGTGCAATAAAACAAGCATAGACATAAGCAATAGACAGTATGTCAAACACAAAAGAACAAACATTATGCACAATCTACCTTCTGCAGCACCATTTTGAACTCTAGCAGCTCATTATATGTCTGCTGTAGTTTCTCACTGTTAGCATTCATCTCAA
Organism: Tanacetum coccineum; assembly: GCA_026074375.1. NCBI lineage: Eukaryota > Viridiplantae > Streptophyta > Magnoliopsida > Asterales > Asteraceae > Tanacetum > Tanacetum coccineum. Next base: position 7,911 of record BQNB010080825.1, read on the forward strand.
TAAGTTCATGTTCATGCTCAGCAAGTTGTACCTGTGATTACAAATCATAATAAAAACAATATTAGTGCTGAAGCAAGTTAATATCCTCAAAAGAAAGCTGATGGTTTCTTAACTAAGCATATGTAATGGCAATTTATCCCTGGAAATCAACTAAATGCCTAGATAAGAGTTTATAATTTCCTAAGTGAGCTTTAAAAGAAGAACAGACCTCTAATGCCTCCAAGTCTACATCTGGTTGCACTGTAGGTACGCCAGAAGATAGTAAACCGGCCTTCTGTATCTGATCTTTGAAAAAACGAAGCTTTCTCGACATTTCAGCACATCGTTTTACCTAACAATCATGGCACGACATATTTGAGAAGCAAATAAAATTGGTAACATAAACATAGACATTTACTGATTCAGCTTGCCGTTACAATTTTATCAATACAAGATACTATGATAGTGTGGTTACACCAATAAAACATTTTATGGAAATGGTAAAACAAGATCCAATATGCATTACAGCCATCTTCTAGAAAAGAATTGGTCTCAAAATAAACATAAAATAGAACAAATCAACATAGACTCATTTTATAGGATTATTATCATCAAACCAAAAGGACAACCAATAACCACACTATGGTCTCTAACTTGTTTTGTAACTGGTAACAAATGTGTTCAACTCATGAACAAGGGAAGGAGCAAACGAAAAAACTACAAGTTAAATAGAACAAATAAAGATTCTGCACATTTCATCATCTCCGATACTATACGGTTTGCTAGAGTTTTAATAGCATCCAACCCTTCAAACTATTGTAAAGCTAACCCCTTCAAGAGATCAAAATTATAAATCAAACCAAATGTACAACTTCTGTTCATGAGCTATGAAGTTAATCTCGGCGATATCTCGGATCTCGGAGCTAGAAAAAATCTCGGCTCCACATCTCGGTGGTAAATATCGGAACCGATATTCTCGGCGATATTGGACGAGATTTTGCCGAGATTTTGATATCGGATCTCGTTTTTGACTTTTTTTTTGACTTTTCTTTTTTCTTTTTTCTGGCAGCCCACATAGTGTTTTGGCCAGTGTTTTGAAACCCGGTTCGACCCGGCCGGGTCAACCGGTTGAACCGGTTCCGGCCGAAAAAACGGGTCAAATTAAACCGGGTTTCATATTTTCGAAACCCGGTTTTACAAACCCCCGGGTAGGAAGTGACCCGGTCATGAGACCCGGCCGAGTTTCGGATTTTTCCGTATTTTTCTATTTAAATAAAACATGTATTGTATATATTTGCGACGTAAATTTTTAATTTTACATTTTATATTTGTTAATAAAATATTCTTTAGAGGCTTATATATGGAAATTTCATTCATGATTTATTACAATACTTCTTTCTAATTATTGAATATATATAATAGATATTATAATTAATATAAATATAATTTGGAAAACGGGTTTGTACCCGGCGTCCCCAAACCTTTTTTGACTTTTTTTTGACTTTTATTTTTTCTTTTTTCTGGCAGCCCACATAGTGTTTTGGCAGCCCACTTCTTTTTAAAACCTACTTAAAAAATTACGTTTGACACTTTTATGCTATGTTTTATGTTTAATCTTTTATGATTTTAATATATATATTTAATATTCTAGATAATATAAAAACCGATATCTCACCGCGATAACCGATATTTCAAATCTCGGTCCTTGAACGATATTTGAAATCAGACCGAGATAACTGCATAGTTCACGAGATACAATTAACTACATTAATTTTGCTAAAACTTTTGCTCTCAACTCACAAGAATAAGATACCTATTAAGATGCATCAGGAACATATACTTTATTTATTCATTATTAAATAGCAATGATAAATAGCAATTGTTCACATTTTTCTGAGTCAATATTAGGTTTTGATGAGATATTAAAAGTTCTTAGGTCCTTTCAGCTTTAATGCTGAACATGTACCTAAAGTTGCCTCGTGTACATACCTGAAATTCACGATCCTATCACACACAAACTCATTCTAAGATACCTACAAAAGTAAAATTTTCAATTTAACCAGATTGTATCCTTTATCACTACAGCTGGTGGCACAATATTAGGCAATTCTCATAAACTAGATACAGTCATTGCTTCTTTAGTTTTGATTAAATAATGTCTAGTTTGACACGCAACATATGAGCAAAGAAGTCTACGGCTGTGTTTAACAAGCCACTACCAAAAACATAACTCCGCACGAGAGAATTAGCAAGTGAAGAGAGCTATGTATCATATAAGAATTACCTGGTTAACAAAGGTTCTTTGAAATGGGCTTTTATCATCATTTAACTGCCAAAAATAATAAAAAGCTTTACATTAGCAACTTATATGAATTATAAAGTAAAAAGAGACAACAAATACAAAATTATTGATATTGGGAATTGTACTTGGATCTATACGCACAAGAAATTTACAGCCCAAGACCAAACTGCCAAGGAGAAGAGACTATTAAGAATCCAAGGGAACAAAAAACAGAGCACGCTACTATTTAACAGACACAATGAGACTATTGTCCCCATTATCCAGGAACATATTCATAAGTCATAGCATAGCTATATATATTGTATCTCTCAATTCTGACTTTGAAGGCAACGCCACAACATATAAGTTCTTATGTGGTATGATAAGACAGGAACAACCAGCACTTAAAACAAGTTCAAGTTAGAAAACAGTAAATTAAGATTATAAGCAGCTTGTGGATGACTGAAAATACATGACTAGTATGCTTTCAGAGTCATTGTGTCAAATGTTAATTCTTAGGCAATATCGGTGTCACAAGACTATACAAATGGCTCATCAAGCTATAAAGTACAAGGATCTAGATTAACAAAATGTCCATCACTTCTGAAATGAAATGTCTAGTTTTGCTCTGCTCTTAGAGATAACTATAAGGTATTGCAAACTCCGATTAGTTTTTTCTAATGCAAAGAGCCTTGATCCTTGTATTTGTGTATCAATGGAAACAAGACTAAATAAAGGACAGATAACACAGTATGTGTGAAAGAAAAAAGCCCTATCATCATTGCGGTTGTATGAATTATTCTAATACTTGTTAAGAACACTATTCTGCTTTGCCAAGGAAGAAAGGTTTCGCTCAAGATATTATATGTAGATGCTAACTCCGCATATCTAAGAGTGGTAGATTGCCCATCCATTGTGTTATCACATGACTGTATCATCATTAAATATTGTTTCTACCTGCTTAAATCTTGGTTTTTCCGGCTTACATTAAATCCGGAAAATTTATCATGATTTCAGATGATGCATTATCCGCTTTAAGACAAGATCATTAACCATATCAAGCTTGTCTTTTACCATGTTTGAGGTGTTGTTCCACATATAAGAGGGACCAATAATTTTGCAGCCTACGCTATTTGCAGGTTTGTAAAAAAATACATAACGTACATAGCATACACCGAAAACATTTCTTCTGCTTTCATAACAATCTACGGAGTATGTGAAATCGCCGCCACTTTTTGAGATTCATCCCAGGTCACAAGAAACATGATGAAACGGCCTCAAACATTTTTCTACTCTAGACTTAAACAAACAAGTACAAAGGAAGTCGATCATTAACCTTCTGGCACACTATAAGTCCATAACCTACCATTAATATACTATGTCAATTGCCAAACTACGTTCAACTTTCAGGTCCACTTTACCACCACAACTAAATCATCCTCTGCTTAGCATTCATTGTTAACTAGATAGATCAATACCAAACATTCATCAAAGCCGTTCAAAACAGAAATTTCTCAATCAGCAATTCATCAACAAAATATAGCGAGTTCATTGAATCACCGGCATGCCGTGCAGATTCAACCGGAATAATTAACATGTATTCATCGAATCAGTGGCATCAAGTACTACAGTTAACTAATTCAATCTAACAAACTATATACTATAAACTAACAAACTATATACTATAAACTAACAACAACGAGTTCATTAACTAAATCAAAGCGAGTTAACCGCGATAATTAACCGCACAGATTCAACCACAACTATTATCAAACACATTCACATATATATAGATATATAAAGAAGCATACATCGCGAAACTGAAGTAAACCGAGTTCACCGAGATAAGTAACGGCACGATGAGCAGATTCAACCGGAATGATCAACTGACAAAACGTCATCTTCTCCGACCTCATCAGATCCATTTCCGGTAAATTCCTCCACATATTCATCATTTTTTTTACAGTTATCAAACCCTAACTAACTACAAAACCTTTTTTATAAAAAAATATAGTATGTGAATGTGTAGATCTTTAGATCTGGTGTATGTGTAATTTCATAGTGTGTGTAGTTTGTTATGGATCTAAAATAAAATATGTATATGTGTGTTTTTTTAGTGTGTGTTTTTTTTAATTAAATAAATTGCGTAGGGAGTTTTTTTTTATTGTGAAAAATAAAAAATGAGAAAAAAGGTGGGGGTGATTTGTAGATTCGGTAAAGGAAGGAAAGAAACGGTTTACTTTGCTATAAGGATAATCCTACTCCTTCTCCATTAACTTTTTAAAAACTAGTACTTTTTTTTAATGGTGATTTGGCCTTTATTAAGTTGATGGTTGCCTTTGACTTTGTGTTTTTGAGGTGTTTATAAAATTTTGTTAGTTTGTAACAATGGAGCAACTCGCGGCGCCATGTAAAGAGCACGTGTCGCAGCTTGTTAGCCGCTCGTTATTGGCGAAACGAGTATATATAACGGCGCCAAGTTGTATGATTAAAGATGCATGAAAACAATTTTTTTTCATACATGTTCTCTATTATTAGTGTAGGATATTGGAAATCATAACAGATAGATGGATTAGCCAAATCTAGAGAGAGAAAGTGAGAGAGAAAAAGCTTTCTAGTGAGAGAAAGTGTAACTTGTATAATGAAATGACTAACCACCTATCCCATGACATGGAAGAGGCTTATATAGTGTGTTACAAACCGGCCTAAAGGCCTTGGTAGTGGGCTTACACGTTAGGTTTAATACCCGGCCTATTACCGAATGTTATACATTAAACGATTAACTACGAGCTACAATAAACGATAAAATACACGGGTGACCGAGTCTTTTTCTAATATCTAACAATCTCCCCCTAAGGGAGGTCACCCCAGAAAATACAAACTTAAGCTCAGCAATCTTCTGATTAATCTTGTGTTCAGCTCGTAATCTTTGATTCTTCATGTGATATCTTGTACATTGATGTAGTGGTCTTTGTCTTGTGGCTTGTGTTTGTACTTGATATGTCAACTTAAGCCATATTGAGATCATCAGCCAAATCTAATCTCTGATCATCAACTTGTGATCTTTAGCCGTCTTGTAGTCTTGTGTCTTGCGGACCGGCATGCTCATACTTTTCTTGATCTTGAAAGCTTAAATAATTTGTTCTTGAAGTTCTTTAACTTTAATACTTGGCCACTTTAAGAGGGACGTGTAATATCCGAGTTGCGAAAGCTTAGAAACATATGTTTGAGCTTTCATGATTTCTTTGAATGTGTTGGTGAAGTATGAGCATGCGGTAATGAACTTGTCTCTGCCGGAACAGGATGACACCATCTCCATCTTTATATGAACCTGTAATAAAACAGCTAGCAATAAAGAGAAAAATTGGTTTGAAAATTAGTCGGCGTGTTACTTGGTGAAAGTGTTTTTGTAACACATCGAGAGTATTAAGCTTTTATCAAAGTTCATTAACCGTCAATTCATACACTGGAACAAGTTTGATTCTTGTAGAATCGCACCATCGTTTCTTTCCAGATGACACAAGCTTGATCCATTTAGGATCTCACAAGTCACCTACCAAGAGCTTGTTTGATGTTGGCTCTAGCAGGATTTTCATCTTCACTGTGATACTTAGGTATCACTCGGATATTCTGGCAATACCACAAGGATAATGCGTAGGACTCTTATGATAAACCTTGTTTTCACATTGTGTGAAGAACAAGCAATATGAAATAGTGTCTTAATGAGATTAATTGATGATCTCTTGGCTCTAGACTTAATAGTGCGTTTTGGTTTTAGTGATCGGAGGCTGGAGTGGACTGCCACCTTTTCAATATCAACTAACTCGGAGTGAGAAAGTCAATAGATAACGTGTTTAGTCTCCGTGAGAAATGAAACAAAAATCTTTTGAGAGATTCTGAGTGGCTAGGGAGGGTTGTGCATTGCATCACTGGGTCCATGATGTCAGTCTTCAATGTCAGCAATCATCATTGTGATTCTGACAGCAGATGTATTGACCCGGTTTTTGCCTAAGTGTATGGAGGGCTTCTTTCTTTACACCCTTTATCCTTACATTTCTTTTTCATTCTTCAACCCCTTTAGTGCTTACCGAGACTTTATGACTAGAACCTTGTTGGGTTTGTTCCAGTTCTAGCTCCATCTCAGTTGGCACTATTCCCTTATTCTCACATTTACTCCTTTTTTATGTCATACCTAAGGACTTCTACACTAACTAGTGGATTGTCCCTGGGTAGATCCCTTCGGTTCTGGCTGGATCATGGGAACTAATACCTAACCTTACCAACCTTATAACTCCGATAAAATTAAATACATGGTCGGTCTTTTTGGTACAGTTCACCTTGCCATAAAACCAATTGAAAAACTCAATCAGGTACTTGTGATATAAATATCAAAGCTTTTAGTACCTCGATTGTTTTTTGAATTTTCAGAAATGCTCCCCCTCAACATGTGCATCGATTAAACGAAAGTGGGTAGCACAAGGAGGATGGAGTAAACATATGAGTCCACAAAGTCACATTTTTTATTAGTTTTCATATTTAAATCACATTTTCTCCCCTTATCAAAAATTTCAAACCCTTTGATATTTAGGATATCAATTGATTAAAATATGTTAGAAAACTGGGAGAAAAATATGTTGATTAGTCACAAGCCGAGTGGGGAACAAAGTAATGCTCCCCCTGAATCTATGAGGGTACGTGTGAGTGACAAGTATAAACAATTTGAAAGATTTTGAGTTTAGCGAGAAAATTCTTAAAAAACTTTATACTTGTCATTGAACACTTAACTATACACTACATACTTATAATAATGTACAAGATATATTATACAAAAATAAGATGATATTAACCTGAGTATCTGAACGATGAAATCATTCAATTCTCTAAATAAGTATGTAGTCAACATCTCTTAGTCTTCCACCAACAAAGCTTTCGAGACTCCTGAATATTCTCCGAACCTTGAGTCTTCTCTCTATCACCTCCATAAAATCCTTACTCCTCCTTCTATCGTCCCCAGACCAAATTCATGTTTCCATGCCCGGATTATACTCGTATAGCTTGAAGTCTTTAACCATGTGATCCAGCTTGTCCAGAATCCGATTCAATGTGCCATCACTGAACTTGTGCACCTTAGTCTCTCGCATCATCTTCTTCTGATTATTTCTGTCTTTGTATATTGCAGCTCTGGGCTTGCTGACTATGGTGTAGTCTTCTTTGAACAGAAAGTCAGATGCATCCCAATCTGGTTGAGTGAGATTGAGTTTCGTCTGATAACTTTCAATCCCAAGCTGCAGATCTTCCACACGTTTTCTGATGACGATGTTCCTTATCCAGAGGTTAACTGCGTTGAAGAGATGAACTTTGTTGTCCCCAGATAAATGATTGAGTTGACCTTAAAGATGAAGCAGGTACAAGTCTTCAAAATCATTCGGATGCAGATTTTTGAAGTTAGCTTCGGAGATCTTGTATTCCTTGTAGTCAGCTCTGCGGAGAACAATCTCTTTTAAGTAGGTATACCCGTATCTTTCAAGAGTCTTGAGACTGACGACACTGAGAATCCGCTTGTGAGATCTGACTTTACTGCGATCAGAGGGTGCACTGTGTCTTGTGATGTAGAATTCTTTGCTCTTGAACCACCAGTGAGAGATACCATAAGCAGCACTAATATCATATTCATGTTCACTCTCAATCCAGAGGGACAAAACTAGTTCTTCAAGTCCAAAGTCTAGATATTGAGCCACTTTCAGCTTGGATATACATAATGTCGACCTTTTGCCTTTGTCACTTGACACTAGATACTCCAGGTCCTTATTAAAGAAGAATTATGACTGAATAGTTACTTGGCCTGATGGTCCTCCCAAGGGTAACGGTTTGCTTACATCAGGTATCAACCGATGGCCTTCAGGATTAACAAAATCAACTTGATCCGTAAGCATTCGGTGACATTCTTCCATATAGAATTGTAGGGAAATGTTGTTCTCGTGAAAGGCTTTGGCTACCTTGAATGTTGGGCCTTCCAAATCAGACTTGCTGAGTTTCTTCTTCCCAATCCTTTTGCAAAACCATGTGATGAATGATCCCATATCACTAGTCTTCCGAAGTAACTTGTTTTCCTCGGGATCTTTATAGGATTTGGCGAGTGCATTTGCCCAGTTGTTCTCTGGTTCAGGTAGATCATTCGTAGGAATTGATCAGTCTGGTTCTGGAGTTGTTGGTCTATCTTCCTCTGGAATAGGCTTCAACCATTCTGGCATTGACTTGATCTTTAGAAGATGGGCAGAATCAGTGTCCTCTGAATCAGATATGTTTGTAGTATCTGGCATTGGTATGTTTTCGACTGGTTGTTCAGAGTGAGGACAGGACTGTTGCTTGGAGGAGCTTGAAGGAGCTTCTCTAGTGTCAGTCGTCTTCCAGGCAGATGACTGAGGAGCTGGAGGTTGTGATGAGCCTGATGCGTTAGAGTCATGTCTTTTCTTTTTACTGAGATCTGAATCTGGTGGTGGAGGAGGAGGAGGGTCTTGATCATTACGTCATCTCTTGTGAGACTTATCCTTTTCAGCAAGGAACTCATCCCTCTGGCGCGTTCCATGGACGCCTCAAGAGCTTCATAAAGAGCCACATGTTCCGGAAGTGATTTGTATGAGCCACTTTCAAACATCTGTTGGTGAAGTATTTCTTTCATATCAGCTTCGGGCAGTTCTCCAAAGCGATCTCGAATGGGAGCTTATAGAGCCACGTGCACAGCCTCTTTTACAACTTCATTCACTGTTTGATTGATCTTGTGAGGGAGATCCCGAAGCTCCACGGTGAAGACCCTGGATCTAAGATTCTGAGTCGTATTATTAAGATTCTTGCTCTTCTACTCCAAACCAGAGAATTTATGTTCAAGTGTTGTTACACGCACAGCTAACTCTGATTCTGTTGTGCTTTGTTATTGTGGAGGAGGTGGAAGGGTTGTTGCAGTAGTCGTTGTTGTTGATGTAAAGACTGGTACTTGAGTGGTAGATGATACATGTTTAGGAGGTGAAAGATCAATAGCTGGTGTGGACAGTGGTGGAACTGAGGAAGACGCTTGATAGATTAGAACAGTGACCATAAAGACCACTTCTGCTTCCATATTGAGTTTTCTCGGTTCATCTTCAGTGGATTTGTCATTTAAGAACTGATCTCCAATTGTATATGCATCCTCCAGATTCTTCATTGAAGAGAGAGTCCCCGTTGAACTTAGAGGATCTTCTAAGATGACATGTTCATCAGCTAAAAATTTCAAGCTTTTCTGAACCTTGGAGTACACATTAGCCATAAATTCATCATGTGTGGGCTCAGAGTCTGGTCCAACAAGAGCCACACTGATTTCTCTAGGGTCTGGTCCAGCCTGGTCTTCTTCCATGAATACTTGCTCTGGTGGAGGTCGAGACTCGGAAGTTTTACCATGGTCTGATCCAGCCTAGCCTTTATCAATCTCAACAGTCTTTTCTTCTAAAATCACCATGTTAGCCACATCGTCAGCTTGTTCTTCACCAATCTACAATATCTCAGTATCACCTCTACTGTTTGTCTTGTCAGTATCAACACATGTTTCAGCATCCGCATGAGATGGAGAGTCACGAACTATATTTGCAGATGTGTCATCCTGTGGTTGTGTAGAGGGTCCTGTTGAAGCCTCTTCAGTAGCTGGAGTCCGCCTCTGGAATATAAATTGGTATGTGGTATTTCTCTTTTTTGGCGTATGCAGAGCTAACAGTGATTGTGCAGCTTGTTCATCTGTTGCAATTGCTTTTCCCTTGCCTTTAATTACAGGGAGTAGTTGGGTTGCCTCTTCTACAGGTTCTCAAATAGTCACACCTCCAACATGTGCTTGACTCTGTCCTTGAAACGATTCCAAACTCATCTGTATAGCTCGCTCGACATCATATTCATCACCTTTACCTTGATGTTCGGGTTTAGGTTGAGTTGGTTCATCTTCGTCAATGAGTCAGAGAGAAGGCTTTTCTTTGTGAATTTTCTGCACTTCACCCCTTTTTGGATGCTTAGCAGGAGAAAGCTTTGAGGGTTTTTCCTTGGTTACCTTAGGTTTTGGTGCAGGTGCTGGTTTGCTTGATTTCTCTTTAGCAGGCTTCGGCTTGGGTTGCATGACAGTTGCAGGTTTCTTCTTTCCTTCCTTTTCAGCTGTAATTTTCCGATCATGCTTTGCAACCATTTCCAAGTACGCATTGTAGTACAATGCATTCCTGATATTGTTCGAGATCAACTCGTTGGGAATTGGCATTCCAAAGACTTCATCTTCTTCGCCTTTGGGAACGAATTTAAGATTACCAAGTCTAAGATCTTCTTCAGCAAGATGAAACGGAGATGCCGATCTTTGGTGTATATTATGAGTTATTCCCAAATGTCAGATAATAAGCTTCGTGAACCAACAATAAGGAATAACGTGAGCCTTGTCTTTCCTGTCCTTCTTAGTGGGACTGCCCAGATTGGCCTTATCAGTAAGAAAAGTCTGAATGGCTTGTACAAATTCTTCCCACATAAGTTTAGCATAGTTAACATTTGTACTTGTAATTATGCCCCAAAGCATATGAAGAACTGGGTATCTGGGCCAGTCATACCCGAAAGTCTTGCTTGTGAGACATTGGTTGATCATAGACAGTATTGCTCTCCAGGGCTGATACAGGTTATTCACCGCCATTCTTGACACAAAGTGAATTACCTCGGTATACCCCAGCTCATTCACAAAGTCCATAATTGCATCACCCGACGGAGGTGACACAAACTGGTGAGCTTGATCAATGGGTGTTATCTCTAAAGCTTCCCTCAGAAGATTAGCATCCAATACGAATCGGGTTTCATCCAGATGAAAACTGTAAGCTTTAGTCTTTGCCTCATATGTAAGCGTGTTCCAAAATTGTTGAATGTAGATAGTTGGAACCGATGCTGAGGCAGTGAATGCCCTGAAGAAGTTTATGTTTTGTAGAATATCCACAGAGATCTGAAAGATTGGATTCTTTTACTTCTTTTGAAGATCCAAAACATAGTTGCTCTTTCCAATGGGCACCCATGCAACAAATGGAAGTATCTGATCATCAGATCTTGTGGGAGCAAGAGCAGGAACATTCTCATCAACCATTTTGTCTGCACAAGGATATCAACAAAGACAGGCAGACATGACATATATTTTGATGTTAGATGAGAACATTGACAAGCTTTGATTGATTACGGTGAGATTAAGTCAACTTTGGTCAAGGATATTCGATGAGCACATACAAGTTAACAAGTCCCGGATGGGCTAATAGGTAATTATGCCTTTGGATTGGGGTCTCTTGAGTGGGATATTGGGACTAATGGGCCAAAACATTGTGATTTTAGCCAAGCCGCTCCATAGACTCCAACCGCCGTGAGGAGAGTGTAATTTAAACTTTTGTGAAGGGAAATGAACAAACGCTATTTAGCGGAATGATTCATACCGCCACGACCAACAACTACGGATTATATAATTTTTTTTAATCAAACAGCTATTACAAAAAAGTACGAATATGTTATTCATTTTATCATAAACCGCTTATGACCAAACAGCTTACGATAATTTTATATTCATTTTAACCAAACCGCTAGACCATACAACTACGGAATATTATAATTATTTTATTAACCGCTTCTAGTTCAAAAAATTCGAAATAGCGGTTTGGATTATTTTAATAATAAAATATTTCTTCATCTACCGCGTCTGCGTTGCGGTTGGCACTGATTTTTATTTTGATAGTGATTAAGTGATCAAAACGCATATCTGGATATCTAAGACAAACCGCTTTCAGGCAAATTTCACACCAAACCGTATCTGAAAAACAGATCAAACCGCTATCTAGATAAACAGATCAAACCGCTATCAAGAATAGAATACCAACAGACAAAAAACTACATATTAAACCGCTATTAAGAACTAGCAAACAAGCACATTTGAATGCCATTTTGAACACTACGGGACATTCATGGGTGGGTTCCCTATACATCCTACTTGATTCCATGATCACATTCACACTCAACAGCCAACTAAACTAAAACATTTGACTATTAAAAGTCAACATACACTCGAAAATCATCATATTGGACTATCAAGAGATTTGGGATCAAACTTGGACATTAAACTAACATCGTCTACTCCTAAACAACATATCCCAGCACTAAAAACACAATTCCAAACACTCTATGGTTTTTCGATCAAAAACGAACTTAAACTAGATCAAGGCATCAAAATGTGACTGATTTATCCTAATCTAGTAATGATTGAGTGTTCTCTACTCCTATGCGCACCTATCCCAATCACCAATTAACACGTATCCATAACATTTAAAGATTTGAATATAGACTTGGTCGAACCTAGTGATTGAAGCTATTTAAATGTGTTTTGAGTTGATCCCTTTCACCTAAGGAAACATCTAAATGTATTGAATAAATTTAAGAATTACCTTAGCAAAACATCCAAAGGAAATCAAGAATCAAGAAAATCGTTCTAGGTGGCGATTTGTGTGGAGAGAGAGAGTGTGAAAAAGTTTGACTGGTTTTGAAGTGATTTGACCAAAAACCCAAATCGCTACCTATTTATACTCCTAGTTTGGGATTTGGCAGTTTTGGTCCTTGAGGTTTCTAACTACATACATTTTCGACTTAAATGTTTTCTAAGGTTAAAGGAGTTTAGGAAATGGCAGTATTAGTCCTTCAAGTTTAATAGAGCTAGGAAACAATTAGCATATTGCACATAAGTCCTTGAACTCTTTAACTAATGACAATTTTGGCCCTTTGAGTTAAAAACAATTAAACTCTCCTCCTCCATTATAACCATGTATTACTCCAAAAACCTTTTCCATTAGATGTATGATGTGATCTTAGAGACCTATTTAATGCAATAAACTTGAAATCACTCCCCCTCTCAAACAATGACCCATTTTCTATTGAAAGAGCTGTAGTCGCTGTTTGAGTTAAAAAGTTTATTTTGAAAAGCTTGAATTGATGATTTTCCAACAACACTTTACCACCGTGATTAACACAAATAATTTTTGAAGAATCAATTAAGAAGAAAATTATTTGGTTATAAAAGGAAGACTTCTCTTCCGAAAGAGGAAAAACGCACTGAAACGTACATTAATCCTTGGATGCACGGATATTAAGTAATCCGTGCCCGGGAAAAATTAATTACCCGTTGTTAGGAACAGCTGTCTTTTTGGCGACATGCTTTCCTCAAATTGAAAAGCGGGTTGCAGTCAGAAATAACTGCAAGCCATTAAGACATGTTTTAAAACAGTTTGAACTTCCGCTCGAACTTCATTTAAAGACCCGTGTCATTATTGAATGACATTTCTAGGTCCGTAAATGTTATCGATTTACAGAAGACATGTCTGGAAAAATATTTTTGGTATTTTCTATTTTTCTAATTTTTTATGGTTTTTGTAGGTTTTATATTTTTTGTATTTTGTTTTTGTGTTGAATTATATACAAATATACATAGGATATGGGAAGATCATCATTTACTCCTCTTCTCCTTCCTGAAGATGTTTAAGGGTTTCCGGAGTCATACTCTTCATACCAAGACGCGGAAGTAGAAATTCGAACCGCTCTCTTGGTAATGCCTTGGTGAATATGTCTGCAAGCTGATAATCCGTCGTCACGAAGTACAATTCAACCACGCCCTTCTCAACCTGCTCTCGAATGAAATGGTGTCGTATGTCAATGTGCTTGGAGTGGAGTGTTGTCATTATTGCTGCAGAGAGCACTGGCACTGCGATTTTCACAATACATGGAATCTTATTGATGGATAAAAAACCGTTGGTCTGTAAGCTGTGGACTTCATCCAAAGTATCTGACAAATTACATGCCAGGTCATGGCAAATGTATTCAGCCTCTGTGGTTGAGATCGCAGTGCTCTTCTGTTTCTTTGATGACCAGCTGACTAATTTATCTCCAAGTGAGCACTTCCTGACGTACTTCTTCGTGTGTCTTGATGTAACACCCCCAAATCTGGGTAGCAGCGGGAATGTTGAATATCCGATGGCGTTACATCATAGATCAATTGCCCAAGATTTGAGAACGGACCACTAACGTACCGTTTTTAATTAGATACTGTGTTTTTAACCCAAAATACTTGCTCATTACATAAGCTCATGGCTTCAAATTGTTCGGCAATATAAGTAAAGATTTCGGTTTATAACAAATGTTCCCAAAATGTAATACGCCCAAATCTTTAGCATCGACTCTTCGAAAGAGTGACCCCCAATGTACCTTGGCACCTCGTGCCTTATTGACCTGAGAAAAACATGCTTAAAACGTCAACATAAAGTTGGTGAATTCATAGGTTTATGTATGCAAAACTGTAGGACCGCAAGATTTCCAAGTGTATGATTGAGCAACAGATGCAAACATCATAAAAAGTGATTACGTTTTCCTAAGCTCATGACACTGAAGCTCGACATATATGAATGCAATAAATTGCCAATAATGCCTATGAATGATGTTCTAACCCGAAACATCCCAAATCCGACATGTTATAACGTTCGTTCCCGGTGATAGCTAGTCACCCGAACGGGGATGTCAGTCCCAAATAGATCTACTCATAACATTCGCGCTTACAATCCAGTAATTGACAGTTCATGATAAAAGGGCTCAGTGGGTTATCGCTACTTAGGCAATACGAAATCTAGTATAATATGCACACTTGCGTCCATATTTGTAAAACAAGATGTTCTCCACCCAAAGGATGTAAATTTTATTTAAATAATTGTAAAACATGGGGCTATGAACTCACCTCAGTAGGTAGTCCTCTGAATGATAAATATATCCAAGTATGAATCACACCGTCAAATACCTAAGTAAATACGGCCAGTCTTAGTCTACAAGTTTAGGCTAAAGACTCAATGTATAAACTCCAATAATTTGCTAGTTTATATATACTGTTATCACTTGTGTGGTGGTGTACATGTTTAATGTATTTGAAATTACTTGTTGGTTCTTGGGAAACGTACATGCGTTGTTAATTTAATATTCATATTTACTTAAAAAAAATTAAAAAGTCGTGTTTTAATTCCCTGTCATAGTATCCGAATTGTAATTCGTCCGTTTCAACACCAAACCGTTGCGAGGTGAGATAATCAAACCGCTATGAAGAGGAATGATCAAACAGCTAAGTAGAGGAATGATCAAACCGCTATGTAGTGGAATGATCAAACCGCTATGACCAAACAGCTAGGGATTCATTTTAATCAAACCTCTATAACCAAACCGCTGTCAATATTTTATTTGATTAAATTAAACCGCCAGGTCCAAACCGCTATCATTATTTTAATAAATATATCAAACCGCTACTAGTTAAGAAAAAATTAAAATAGCGGTTTGGATTATTTTAATAATAAAAATAATCTTCATCAAACCGCTACCTCGTAGCGGTTCGCCTGCTTATAATAATATATTGATTAATCATCAAACCGCTATCAGGCAAATCTAAGCAAACCGCTATCAAGCTTCTCTAAGCAAACCGCTATCAGGCAAATTACAACCAAACCGCTATTTAGAAAAATAGATTAAACCGCTAGCAAAAATAGACTACCAACAGACAAACAGCTACATATCAAACCGCTATCAAGAACTAGCAAACAAACACATTCGAATACCATTTTGAACACTACGGGACATGCATTTGTGGGTTCCAATGCGTTCCTAAGTGATTCCATGAACACATACACACTTAACAACAACAAACAACAATAGTTGGCTATTAAAAGTCAACATACACTCGAAAATCATCATATTGGACCATCAAGAGATTTGGGATCTTAATTGGACATCAAACTAACATCATCTAATCCTAAAAACATATCCCAACACTAAAAACACAATTCCAAACACTCTATGGCATTTCGATCGAAAACGAGCCTAGACTAGATCATAGTATCAAAATGTGTTTGGTTTATATGAAACCAATTATGATAGAGTAGTCTATACCCCTATCCACACCTATCCCAGCCTTTAAATCTCAATTACAAACAACATTTAACTTACAAGAAAAACTCCTAGAACGAATCTAGAGATTGTACTCCTTTTAATGTGTTTTGATACGATTAGTTTCACCTAAGGCATCATCTAAAAGTATTGAATGAAGTTTTATAGTTACCTTAGCAAGGAATCCACAGAAAGTCGAGAATCAAGGATGGCGAATTGGTGGTTGTTTGCGTGTGAGTGTGTGTGTGTTTTTCTAAGTTTGACCAAATAAGGAGGTTTGACCGATTATGGCAAACCGCTGCCATTTATATATCTAAGTTTCTGATATGACATAATTAGTCCCTGGGATTTCTATCTATTTTAACTTTTGGTTTAAAGGTTTTCTAGGGCTAAGTAAAATTGAAGGATGGCAGATTCAGTCCTTATAGTTTAAAAGAGCTAGGAAACAATTAGCATATTACACATAAGTCCCTAATCTTTCTTACTAAAGACAATTTTGGCCCTTTAAGTTAAAATTAATTAACCCCCCCTCAAATTATAACCTCGTATTTCACCAAAAACCTTTTCCATTAAATGTGTGATGTGATTCTAAGCCCGTTTGATGCAATAAACTTGAAATCACTCTCCCCCTCAAACAATGACTCGTTTTCTATTGATAGAGCTGTAGTTGTTGTTTGAGTTGAAAAGTTTAGTTTGAAAAACCTGAATTGATTAATTTCCAACAACACTTTACCACCGTGATTAACACATATAATTTTTGAAGAATCAATAAGAATAAAATTATTTGGTTATAAAAAGGAAGACTTCTATTCCGAAAGAAGAACAACGCACTGAAACGTACATTGATCCTTGGAGGCATGGATATTAAGTAATCCGTGCCTGGTAAAAGTTAATTACCCATTGTTAGGAACAACTGTCTTTTTGGCGACATGTTGTCCTCAAATTGAAAAGCGGGTTGCAGTCGAAAATAACTGCAAACCATGAAGACATGTTTTTAAAATAGTTTGAACTTCTGCTCGAACTTCATTTAAAGACCCGTGTCATTATTGAATGACATTTCTAGGTCCGTAAATGTTATCGATTTACAGAAGACATGTCTTGAAAAATATTTTTGGTATTTTCTAATTTTTTTTATTTTTATAGGTTTTATATTTGTGTATTTTGTTTTTGTGTTTAATTATATACAAATATACATAGGATATAGGAAGACCATCCTTTACTCATCTTCTCCTTCCTGAAGACGTTTAAGGGTTTTCGGAGTCATACTTTTCATACCAAGTCGCGGGAGTAGAAATTCGAATTGCTCTCTTGGTAATGCCTTGGTGAATATGTCCGCAAGCTGATAATCCGTCGTTGCGAAGTACAATTCAACCACGCCTTTCTCAACCTGCTCTCGAATGAAATGGTGTCGTATGTCAATGTGCTTGGACCGGGAGTGCTGGACATTATTGCAGCAGAGAGCGACGGCACTGCGGTTATCATAATACAGGGGAATCTTATGAAATGCAAAACCATAGTCTGTAAGCTGTGACCTCGTCCAAAGTATCTGAGCACATCATCCAGACATGGCAATGTATTTAGCCTCGGTGGTTGAGATCGCAATGCTCTTCTGTTTCTTTGATGACCAACTGACTAATTTATCTCCAAGGAACAGAACACTACCTGACGTACTTCTTCGTGTGTCTTGTCAACCTGCATGGTCCGCATCTACATAGGCGGTTAGTGCCATAGCGGTGTCTTTCGGATACCAAAGTCCCTAATTAATGGTTCCTCTGAGATACCTAAAGACCCGTTTAAGTGCTTCAAGGTGCTTTTTGGTAGGCAATGCCTGATACCTAGCACACATGCATACCGCGAATACAAGGTCGGGCCTCCTGGCAGTGAGGTACATTAGGAAGCCGACCATACTACAAAATCGAGTCTGGTCAACCAGAATCCCTAAGGGGTCCTCATCCAGTTTAAGTCGATCCACCATGGGTGTATCAACAGGGTCACACGAATCCATCCCAAATTTCTTTAAAATTTCTAGAACAAATTTTGATTGATTAATAAAAATGCCTCCGGGATTTTGAGAAACTTGTAATCCTAGGAAAAAAGACATTTGTCCCATCATTGACATTTGGAATTTAGAACTCGTCTCATTAGAAAGTATATCACATGCTTTAGGGTCGGTCGAGGCAAATATGATATCATCTACATATATTTAAACAAGAAGAATATGTTTTCCAAGTGAATAATGTCGGGTTAACTGCACCCTTAGAAAACTTGTTGTCCAGAAGAAACTGTGACAAGGTGTCATACCACGCCTGAGGAGCCTGCTTTAAACCATACAGAGCCTTATTCAGACGATAAACATGTGTCGAATGGTCTGGATCAACAAAACCCTCTGGTTGACTAACATAGACTTCTTCCTTCAATTCGCCATTCAGGAATGCTGTCTTGACATCCATTTGATAGATGGTCATGTTTTTACTGGCGGCATTAGCGATGAAGTTTCTTATAGCTTCGATGCGTGCAACCGGTGCAAAGGATTCCTCGAAATCAATTCCCTCCTCTTGTCGATATCCCTTGGCCACCAACCTTGCCTTGTTTTTCAGAACATTACCATACTCATCAAGCTTAACTTTGTAAATCCACTTGAGAGCTATAATCATGCCACAGTCTGGTCGTGGTACTAATTCCCATACTTGAAGTCAATCAAATTCGTGAATCTCATCTTGCATGGCTTGAAACCAGCAATCTTCAGTTATGGCAGATTTGAAGTTCTTTGGTTCGACTTTTAACAGTACAGAGTTATACAAGCACCACAAGGCATCGGTTACAAGTTATTTTCTGGTGGATACCGATCGAGAGGGATTGCCAATGACATTATCAAGCGGGTGATTCTTGCTTCATTTCCCGAGATGATGATGTGGTTGAGTGACATGAGTTGATTCCGCTGAACTAACATCCCCGGATGATGATGCTTCAGAACTAGGTTCCGGAGCAAACACGTTTACAAAGGGATCATTGGCAACAGGAGCAAAAGGATTGTCTTCAATGATAGTAGATCCAGCTGCAACGCCTTGTTGTGAACTTGGAGATTGTAATGCCGAAGATGACGATGAATGACTTGGAGAAGGTGCATCTTGATCAATGATAGTAAAAGAAGGTGTACCGGTTGAATTGACTGGAACTAGAACTGCTAGAGCAGGAGAAACCGGTATTTCAACACGAGGAGGTTCTAGGTATTCATCGAACATTGGTTGGAATAAGATCTCCAATTCTTTATTTGTTGGGGGTACATAAGGTGCTGCAGGAACCGGATTGGGTACAAGCCCTGAACTTATTGTGGAGTTTGATAGAACTCCTTAGATCGTTTAAGCTCAATTTGTTTAGAACTATATCTAGGGTTAACAATAACAATGATAACAATATGCACAACGGAATTAAATAAAGAACATCAATGTTATTTAAACAAGGTTTTATTACCATACGTTTCCACCAAGCCTCAAATCTATATGATCAGTATAGATCGTGTTACCACCTGTAACAGGGATCAAGTTACTTTGATCTTGAGGCTACACCACACAAATTAGACGTCTACATCTTGAGATACACACACACATTTTCTTTTCTGTGTATATCTAAACTACACGCCTATGAATCTCTTTATATAGAGAGATTTCAAGACTTACAAAGGATAAGAAGAAATAATTTCTTCCTAACTTTTAATATTATCTTCTATATCTTCTATCTGAATAAGGAGATCGTTTAGAATCTTCAAAATCTTCCATCTTTTGAAGAATTCCAGCTTTGCATTTAAGTTATTTTGTTTCATTCTTTTATTCACTTTGTCTCATCAAATCAAGAATCCCAACACTTATATGTCCAGGTGTCAAAAACGTAGGAGTGGGTCCTATACTGAGTCGCACAGGAGCCATTGGCTCAAACAACTCATTGAATTGAACGTGAATAGTTTCCATGATTCGTCGGGTTCTTTTGTTGTAGATTCCATAGCCCTTTCTGCTTGGTGCATAACCAACGAAAATTCCAATATCAGCCGTTGGTTGTAATTTTCCAAGATCCTCGCTGTCATTTATAGGGTAACAAAGAGCACTAAAGACTCGGAGAAAGGTAAGATCAGGCTTCTTATCATGAACCAGCTCATATGGGGTTTTGTTATGATGAGTGTGAATGAGGGATCGGTTTTCGGTGTAACAAGCAGTAGCAACATCTTCTGCCCATAGAAACATCGGGGCCTTTGAAAATATCAGTATTGTCCTAGCAGCCTCAACAAGAGTACGGTTCCGTCTTTTAACAACGCCGTTTTGCTGTGGAGTCCTCGGAACTGATTTTTGGTGAAAAATGCCGACACTTTCATAATATTGAGTCAGAGCTTAATTGAAAATTTCTGTGTCATTATCAGTACGGATGTATCTAACAGTTTTGTTGATACTGACTTGTATTTGCTTCAAAAATTTGATGACGAACTCTGGGGTTTCATCTTTCGATCTCAAAAACTTA
Organism: Tanacetum coccineum; assembly: GCA_026074375.1. Taxonomy (NCBI): domain Eukaryota; kingdom Viridiplantae; phylum Streptophyta; class Magnoliopsida; order Asterales; family Asteraceae; genus Tanacetum; species Tanacetum coccineum. The sequence continues at coordinate 28,654 of BQNB010080825.1, forward strand.
ACCCAAGTAAACCTAGAATAATCATCAACGATGACTAAGATGTATTTCTTTCCATTAATCGTTTGCACTCACATCGGTCCACATAAATCCATATGAAGGGTATTAAGAACTTTCAAGTTGGGGTTTTCAGTTTGGGTGTGTGGGTATGTTTTTTGCTCTTTCCTAGTTGACACGCGAAGCAAAGATGATCTTTCTCAAACTTCAATCTAGGTAAGCCTCTTACTAAATCCTGTCTTGCAAGGTCATTGATGGTACCGAATGTTAGCCTCAAAATATTAAGTCGAACAATGGATGTTCGTTCATAATTATATTAGGTCTCGGTCACTAAATTAATATACGTTGTAATAGGCTAGATGGGTAAACAGGCTCTTATTTATAATCTAACCGGTCACGTGTATCGGGCGAAAGCCCAAGTAAACCCGAGCCTGGCCCGTAGAATAACTAAAGGCATGAAAGCCTTTTAGTTGGATACATATACACCTCACCAAGGAAGGTGAGGTGGTTGGTTCATTTGTAACATTATATTTTGCAAGTAAACTCTCCCAATTTTTATTCTCTCTACTTTCTCTATCTTATTTCTCTCTCTACATTTCTTTTCATCGTCTCCTAGCTTAACTTCTTGTTCATAATTATGAAGTGAAGTGATTTATTAGTTCCGACATACAGCCTGTTCCCTTGTTTGTCTAATCTTTCCTCCAGGGCTTGGTTTGTCTCCACCATATCTGCCATATGTTATTCAAGTTCACCAATGCGCTGGATTAAAATCAAATCTGAGGAGCCTTGTTATGGTTGAGGTGGTATTGGTGGAAGAGATATTGTTGTTGTTGTGATTTCAGTGATAGTTGTTGTTGATGTTGGTAGTGGTGCTTGAATCGTTATGGAGATTGGTTGAGAGACTGTGAGATCAATAACCGGGGTGGTCATTAGAGGGACAGAAGAGGTGTCCTGATGAATAGGAACGGTGACCATTGACTGAACCTCCGATTCAGTATTGGTTTTTTCAGGTTCGTCTTCCTGTGACTTCTCCATGAGGAACTGATCGGCGAAGCTGAGTTCCTTGTCAAGATTTTGTAGAGAAGACAGGGTTCCAGCTGAGCTCGTAGGTTCCTCAAGTCTTACTTCACCTTCAGTTGGGAGTTTAAGGTTCTCCTGAACATTT